>WNWK01000275.1:290000-342500 GCA_009830355.1 Cherax destructor
ACATATATATATATATATATATATATATATATATATATATATATATATATGTCGTGCCGATTAGGTAAAACTGGTCAATTAGCAAGAACTCATCTAAAATTAAGTCCTTTCTAAAATTTTCTCTTATACGTTTAAAGATATATTTTTTTTCATTTATGTTAATTTAAAAATTTATAATTTTGTACCAAGAGAAACTTTGAAAACCTACCTAACCTTATTACAACAAGCACAATTTAATTTAGCCTAACCCAACGAAATATATTTTAGATACGTTAACATTAATTTAATAATAAACAAACACAATGAAATATATATTTTTCGTTATGTTCAAAATGATTTTGGCGAAATTATTGCATACACAAATTTTCACTTGTCTTTTATGGGAAGGTGAGCGTTGCTATTTAAGCCAAAATCGCAAGTTTTACCTAATCGGCACGACATATATATATACAGTGGTACCCCGGTTTACGATATTTTTTCATTCCAGAATGCTGTTCAAGTGCCATTACCAAACGAATTTATCTCCTTAAGAAAAGTTGTAAAATAGACTAGTCCTTTTAGACCCCCAAAATTACACTTACAAAAGCATTTAAAAAAATAAACTTACATAAAAGGGTGAGTTTGGGGACCATCGTAAACCGGGGTACCACTGTATATATATATATATATATATATATATATATATATCTGTGTGTGTGACCTATATTCAAATTCGTCCCCTCCTGTGTCTTCTGTGTATGGGAGAGACTATCCTGAGAGATGGTAATGAGCAAGTGATAGTAACTGCAGTTCTACTGGAAGTGAACCTCTGAACCTGACCCAGCTGATGAACCCTTGCTGGAATACTGGATGATATCCTTACTGACCTACTGAAGTCTCCCAGCTCAGGCTGATACTACTCAAGTCTCCCAGCTCAGGCTGACACTACTGAAGTCTCCCAGCTCAGGCTGACACTACTGGAGTCTCCCAGCTCAGGCTGACACTACTGGAGTCTCCCAGCTCAGGCTGACACTACTGGAGTCTCCCAGCTCAGGCTGACACTACTCCAGTCTCCCAGCTCAGGCTGACACTACTCCAGTCTCCCAGCTCAGGCTGACACTACTCAAGTCTCCCAGCTCAGGCTGACACTACTCAAGTCTCCCAGCTCAGGCTGACACTACTCAAGTCTCCCAGCTCAGGCTGACACTACTCAAGTCTCCCAGCTCAGGCTGACACTACTCAAGTCTCCCAGCTCAGGCTGACACTACTCAAGTCTCCCAGCTCAGGCTGACACTACTCAAGTCTCCCAGCTCAGGCTGACACTACTCAAGTCTCCCAGCTCAGGCTGACACTACTCAAGTCTCCCAGCTCAGGCTGACACTACTCAAGTCTCCCAGCTCAGGCTGACACTACTCAAGTCTCCCAGCTCAGGCTGACACTACTCAAGTCTCCCAGCTCAGGCTGACACTACTCAAGTCTCCCAGCTCAGGCTGACACTACTCAAGTCTCCCAGCTCAGGCTGACACTACTCAAGTCTCCCAGCTCAGGCTGACACTACTCAAGTCTCCCAGCTCAGGCTGACACTACTCAAGTCTCCCAGCTCAGGCTGACACTACTCAAGTCTCCCAGCTCAGGCTGACACTACTCAAGTCTCCCAGCTCAGGCTGACACTACTCAAGTCTCCCAGCTCAGGCTGACACTACTCAAGTCTCCCAGCTCAGGCTGACACTACTCAAGTCTCCCAGCTCAGGCTGACACTACTCAAGTCTCCCAGCTCAGGCTGACACTACTCAAGTCTCCCAGCTCAGGCTGACACTACTCAAGTCTCCCAGCTCAGGCTGACACTACTCAAGTCTCCCAGCTCAGGCTGACACTACTCAAGTCTCCCAGCTCAGGCTGACACTACTCAAGTCTCCCAGCTCAGGCTGACACTACTCAAGTCTCCCAGCTCAGGCTGACACTACTCAAGTCTCCCAGCTCAGGCTGACACTACTCAAGTCTCCCAGCTCAGGCTGACACTACTCAAGTCTCCCAGCTCAGGCTGACACTACTCAAGTCTCCCAGCTCAGGCTGACACTACTCAAGTCTCCCAGCTCAGGCTGACACTACTCAAGTCTCCCAGCTCAGGCTGACACTACTCAAGTCTCCCAGCTCAGGCTGACACTACTCAAGTCTCCCAGCTCAGGCTGACACTACTCAAGTCTCCCAGCTCAGGCTGACACTACTCAAGTCTCCCAGCTCAGGCTGACACTACTCAAGTCTCCCAGCTCAGGCTGACACTACTCAAGTCTCCCAGCTCAGGCTGACACTACTCAAGTCTCCCAGCTCAGGCTGACACTACTCAAGTCTCCCAGCTCAGGCTGACACTACTCAAGTCTCCCAGCTCAGGCTGACACTACTCAAGTCTCCCAGCTCAGGCTGACACTACTCAAGTCTCCCAGCTCAGGCTGACACTACTCAAGTCTCCCAGCTCAGGCTGACACTACTCAAGTCTCCCAGCTCAGGCTGACACTACTCAAGTCTCCCAGCTCAGGCTGACACTACTCAAGTCTCCCAGCTCAGGCTGACACTACTCAAGTCTCCCAGCTCAGGCTGACACTACTCAAGTCTCCCAGCTCAGGCTGACACTACTCAAGTCTCCCAGCTCAGGCTGACACTACTCAAGTCTCCCAGCTCAGGCTGACACTACTCAAGTCTCCCAGCTCAGGCTGACACTACTCAAGTCTCCCAGCTCAGGCTGACACTACTCAAGTCTCCCAGCTCAGGCTGACACTACTCAAGTCTCCCAGCTCAGGCTGACACTACTCAAGTCTCCCAGCTCAGGCTGACACTACTCAAGTCTCCCAGCTCAGGCTGACACTACTCAAGTCTCCCAGCTCAGGCTGACACTACTCAAGTCTCCCAGCTCAGGCTGACAAGACACATTTCAACACCTTGTAGAAACACCCTCCAGCGTGATGGAATACAACAGGGGAAACACAACTAGCTTTTGTTCCCACTGTATAACTATCGCATAGAATACTGTAGCAGCACACTGTGGATGTAAAAAAATTAAGTAGTAATTAAAACTCCCTATCTCCCCTTCCTATCTAATGGCTCTCCCCCTATCTAATTGCTCTTCCCCTCCTATCTAATGGCTCTTTCCCTATCTAATGGCTCTTTCCCTATCTAGTTTCTCTTTCCATATCTAATGGCTCTTCCCTCCTATATATGGCTCTTCCCCTCCTATCGTCCGGCTTTCCTACCCCAATTCTTCCCATTTTTCTCCGCCTTTATTCCTCCTTCCTTTAAGGTGTCCCGTAACTCGACTGGTAGCGCACTCAGCTCACATACTGAAGTCCGTGGTTCGATCCCCGGTACGGGTGAAAACATTAGGACGTGTTTCCTTAAGACACCTGCTGTCCATGTTCACCTATTAGTAAAACAGGTACCTGGGTGTTAGTGGACTGGTGTGAGTCGCATCCTGGGGACAAAATTGACTTAATTTGCGGGAAATGCTCAGCATAACAAGGGGTTTTCTATATAGTATGTCACTGATGTCAGCTATGGTCTGTATACCTTGTACATGTACTTGCAGAAATATATAAAAAGGAAAAAGATTCTTAAATTCTCTCCCCTCCACCTCACATCCTCTCCCCCTCTCTACTCTACCCCTCTCCTTTTCTACTTTCCCGCCTTCCCCTTCCCCTGGGTCTTAGCCATCCCAGTATATATGACACTGCCCTCTCATTTATACCAATAACAACCTCCCACCCCCATCACATCAATCCCACCCCTTCCCAGGCCACTGCCAACCTTCTCCCCACCACATCTTAACTTGGCAGTTAACCCCTTGCCTCTCACCCCCACTACCCTTATTCACTCACTACCATCTAACCTCCGCTCCATTACCTGCGTCTTCCCCCCCTCTCTCTCTCCCCCTCTTTTTCCTCACACCACTTCCTCACCCCTCTCCTCTTCCTCAGCTCCTTGTTTTGACTTCCTCCCTGGTTACAGCCGCCCCACTACATTAATCGTGGCAGTGTTATTAATGAATACCAGACTCAAGACCATTCCCAGAATCCACACCAAGCCATTTTGTTTACATTATGACGTCACCGTTGCCACACGTCATGACAACACAGTCGGCACACCAGGCATGAGGACAGTCACCACACTGATCTACATCACGACAGTCACCACACATGAGTGAGAGAGATGAGATACCCCTCCAGTAGGGTAGGCACCTGCACACAGGTGCTCATTACAACCCACCTGGTGGAACACCTGTAATCATTACCTGGATCTCAGGTGTCTTCTTCCTCTTCAATAATAATCTAATTAACCAAAACCTCCATAACATCTCAACTTGGCGACAAATATTACGGTAATTAGTAAAGATAAGTGGAGGGGGGGGGATTAATGCAGGGGAAAGAGGTTAATGGAGGATTTGAATAGACTGATGCAGTGGTCGGAGAAGTGGCAGATGCAGTTTAATATAGACAAATGCAAAGTTCTAAATGTTGGACAGGAAAATAACCATGCCACATATAAACTAAATAATGTAGATCTTAATATTACGGATTGCAAAAAGGATTAAGGAGTTCTGGTTAGCAGAGTAATTTGAAACCAAGACAACAGTGCATAAGTGTTCGCAACAGAGCTAACAGAATCCTTGGCTTCATATCAAGAAGTATAAATAATAGAAGTCCTCAGGTTGTTCTTCAACTCTATATATCCTTGGTTAGGCCTCATCTAGATTATGCTGCACAGTTCTGGTCACCGTATTACAGAATGGATATAAATGCTCTGGAAAACATACAAAGGAGGATGACTAAGTTGATCCCATGTATCAGAAATCTTGCCTATGAGGATAGACTGAGGACCCTGAATCTGCACTCTCTAGAAAGACGTAGAATTAGGGGGGATATGACTGAAGTGTATAAATGGAAAACAGGAATTAATAAAGGGGATGTAAATAGCGTGCTGAAAATATCTAGTATTGACAGGACTCGCAGCAATGGTTTTAAATTGGAAAAATTCAGATTCAGGAAGGATATAGGAAAGCATTGGTTTGGTAATAGAGTTGTGGATGAGTGGAACAAACTCCCGAGTACCGTCATAGAAGCTAAGACGTTGTGTAGTTTTAAAAATAGGTTGGATAAATACATGAGTGGGTGTGGGTGGGTGTGAGTTGGACCTGACTAGCTTGTGCTACTAGGTCAGATGCCGTGCTCCTCCCTTAAGTGAATGTGACTGACCTGACCAGGTCAAGGCATTGGCTTTAGTCAGTGGGAGAATTGGACCTGCCTCGCATGGGCCAGTAGGCCTGCTGCAGTGTTCCTTCTTTCTTATGTTCTTATAACCATTCATAAGGTAGAGGGGAGGTAATGACTCCCCTCTTCCCCTTCCCTTTACTCCAAGCCACCTCCTCCCAGTGGGGTGGAGGGGAGGGGGGAGAGGAAAATGAAGGGAAAAGTGCTGAATGATGGAAAGGAGAGGAAGGGAAGTGAGGGAAGGAGAGTGGAAGTAAAGGGGCGGGAAAGGGAAAGTAAAGGGGAGAGGGGAAGGGAAGGATTGTTGAGTTGTAGATTTGAGGGGAAGAATGGAAGAGAAGGGAAGGAGAACGAGAATAATAATAATAATGAGGAAGATTAAGACTGAGGAGTAGGATGAGGAAGAGGAAAATGGGGAGGATGAGAAAGTAAGAGGATGACGTTGAGGATGTACTAACATCATCCTTCATCTCAGCAGCTACATACTTCCCCACCTTCTCTTTATCCAATATTCTTTACCCTCTACCTCATTGCCCCTTCCCTACCTCTCTCTCCCTTCCTTCACAGCTCTCTCCTCATTCACTTTCCCCGCCTCTCTCCCCCTTCTTCTTTCCTGCTTCCCTCTTCCAGTACCCTTATATCGCCCCTCAAATATTCTCCTCCTCCTCCTCCTCCTTATTCTATCTCTCACAAGATCTCAATTATTCTCAGAAATTCTTACGATTTCCCACAATAAATCATACAATTACAATCACTGTCTCACAATCTCTTACACAGTTATATCACCTTACATAATCATTCACAATCTATCACAATCACTCGGTCTATCATACATAATATTCCACAAAACCCATCACAACCTTTAACCCAATTAAACACACACACACACACACACACACACACACATGAGGAACTTCCTACAAGACGTTCAGTGGGAGAGAGAATTGGCAGGAAAACCAGTAAAAGAAATGATGGAATATGTGACAACCAAATGCAATGAGGCAGAGGAGAGGTTTGTCCCCAAGGGAAACAGAAGTAATGGGAAGACCAGAACGAGTCCTTGGTTCACCCAGAGGTGTAGGGAGGCAAAAAGTAAGTGTAATAGAGAATGGAAAAAGTACAGAAGACAAAGGACCCAGGAAAATAAAGAGATTAGCCGAAGAGCCAGAAACGAATATGCACAGGTAAGAAGGGAGGCTCAGCGACAATATGAAAATGATATAGCATCAAAAGTCAAGTCTGACCCGAAGCTGTTGTATAGCCACATCAGGAGGAAAACAACAGTCAAGGACCAGGTAATCAGGCTGAGAAAGGAAGGTGGGGAGTTCACAATAAACGACCAAGAGGTATGTGAGGAGCTCAACATGAGATTTAAAGAAGTATTTACACAGGAGACAGGTAGGACTCCAGGAATTCAGAATAGGGAGGTATACCAACAAGGGCTGGATGAAATACACACAACCAAGGAGGTGAAGAAGCTGCTATGTGAACTCGATACCTCAAAAGCGGTGGGACCGGACAACATTTCTCCGTGGGTCCTTAGAGAGGGAGCAGAGATGTTGTGTGTGCCACTAACACAAATCTTCAACACATCCATTGAAACTGGGCAACTACCTGAGGCGTGGAAGATGGCAAATGTAGTCCCAATTTTTAAGAAAGGAGACAGACACGAGGCATTAAACTACAGACCTGTGTCACTGACGTGTATAGTATGCAAAGTCATGGAGAAGATCATCAGGAGGAGAGTGGTGGAGCACCTAGAAAGACACAAGCTTATAAACGACAACCAGCACGGTTTCAGGGAAGGAAAATCCTGTGTCACAAACCTACTGGAGTTTTATGATAAGGTAACAGAAGTAAGACACGAGAGAGAGGGTGGATAGACTGCATTTTTGGACTGCAAGAAGGCGTTCGACACAGTTCCTCACAAGAGGTTAATGCAAAAGCTAAAGGATCAGGCACACGTAACAGGAAAAACACTGCAATGGATCAGAGAATATCTGACAGGAGGCAACAACGAGTCATGGTACGTGACGAGATGTCAGAGTGGGCACCTGTGACGAGTGGAGTTCCACAAGGGTCAGTCCTAGGACCTGTACTGTTTTTGGTATATGTGAATGACATAACGGAAGGGATAGACTCAGAAGTGTCCCTGTTTGCAGATGATGTGAAGTTAATGAGAAGAATAAAATCAGTCGAGGATCAGGCAGGACTACAAAGAGACCTGGACAGGCTGCAAGCCTGGTCCAGTAACTGGCTCCTTGAATTTAACCCTGCCAAATGTAAAGTCATGAATATCGGGGAAGGGCAAAGAAGACCGCAGACAGAGTATAGTCTAGGTGGCCAAAGACTGCAAGCCTCACTCAAAAAAAAAGATCTTGGGGTGAGTATAATACCGAGCACATCTCCTGAGGCACACATCAATCAGATAACTGCTGCAGCATACGGGCGGCTGGCAAACCTAAGAATAGCGTTCCAATACCTCACTAAGGAATCATTCAAGACTCTGTATACCATATACGTCAGGCCCATACTGGAGTATGCAGCACCGGTTTGGAACCCACACCTGGTCAAGCACGTCAAGAAATTAGAGAAAGTGCAAAGATTTGCAACAAGACTAGTCCCAGAGCTAAGGGGATTGTCCTACGAAGAAAGGTTAAGGGAAATCGGCCTGACGACACTAGAGGACAGGAGGGTTAGGGGAGACATGATAACGACATATAAAATACTGCGAGGAATAGATAAGGTGGACAGAGACAAGATGTTCCAGAGAGGGGACACAGAAACAAGGGGTCATAATTGGAAGTTGAAGACTCCTATGAGTCAAAGGGATGTTAGGAAGTATTTCTTCAGTCATAGAGTTGTCAGGAAGTGGAATAGCTTAGAAAGCGACATAGTGGAGGCAGGAACCATACATAGTTTTAAGACTAGGTTTGATAAAGCTCATGGAGCAGGGAGAGAGAGGACCTAGTAGCAATCAGTGAAGAGGCGGGGCCAGGAGCTATGACTCGACCCCTGCAACCACAAATAGGTGAGTACAAATAGGTGAGTACACACATACACACACACACATGGTGGCATGGTGGCTAGCGCTCTTGCTTCACGCACGGAGGGCCCGGGTTCAATTCCCGGCGGGGCCGAAACATTTCGAAGTGTTTCGTTACACACACATACAACAGGCCTAGTGTCTAATCGACATGTGCCTAGGACAAAATGGTAACTAACACAGGAGCCAGGAGCTTTGACTCGACCCTTGCAACCACAACTGAGTACACACACACACACACACACACACAAACACACACATACACACACACACAAACACAAAATCACAATTTCTAACAGGATTCGCAAAATCTCTCACATAATTACTCATACAATCACACGTTCCCAGCCACCCATTCACTGAAGGGGTGAATCATTCACAATATCATACATTCATTCATTCTGTCTCTTTAGCTCTCTCTCTCTCTCTCTCTCTCTCTCTCTCTCTCTCACACACACACACACACACACACACACATCCCACCACCTTATCTACATGGTCAGCCTCCCCCACCATCATAAACCGCCACACCAATGCCTCTCCTCCCCATCCTTCACTCCCTCCCCTACCACCCACTAACCCTCTTTATATTCCCCCACCCCTCTCCTTCCTATTCAAACTTCCCCTACCCCCCTTGCCTCCCTTTTATTACCCAACCTCCTCCCATACCCAGCCACCCTCCTTCCTCACTTCACCCCTCCCTACCTCTCCCCCTCATCACTCACGCCCCCGGACACTGCGCCGTCACCCACCTCCTCCACCATTCAAGAATGAATGGGTCAACTTCTTTCTCCCTGACACCTTAAAAAATGGAACAGCATAAGAGGACTCCAATCCTCAACAACCTCCAATATGCATCAGCAATTTAGGCATGGGCATGATGGAAATGAAGGTGAAGGCCCTTCGTATTAATGACAGTCCTTCGTCAGAAGCTTGCAATAAGGTGATAAATTCTTGAATCTGGCAGAAGCAGACTGTTGCAGCTCTCCTGGTGTTTTAAGCTCACTGGTGAAGTTTCTCGGTACTTCTTGGCAGCCATCATCGCAACAATATGGAAGAATTTGGGTAAAATGCCAGGGTGTTACCTGTAAGCTGCCCACACCTGCCGCAACACCTACCACACCACCTACCACAACACCTACCACATCACCTGCCACACTACCCACATCACCAGGTAGGTAGATAGACTCCAGGTAGGTAGACCTGCCACACTACCCGCCACAACACCTGCGACAACACCTGCCACACCCGCAGCAACACCTGCCACTGACATCATTTGCGCATCTTACCTTTAAGAACCAGACGACGACGGTGGCGGCGAGGCAGACGGAGGCAACGGTAGAGGCAGTGTGATAGTGGAGAGGGGGGTTGGAGGGTGAAGGGTGGTGGTAGAGGGTGAGGGGGTGGTGGTAGAGGGTGAGGGGTGGTGGTGGTAGAGGGTGAGGGGGGTAGAGGGTGAGGGGGTGGTAGAGGGTGTGGTGGGTAGAGGGTGAAGGGTGATGGTAAAGGGTGAAGGGGTGGTGGTTGGGTAAGGTGGGTGGTCGTGTAGGTGGCTGGGGGGAAGGGAAAAGTGAGAGGGCAGCAGCGACGATAGTAGGGAGGGTTATGGGGGGGGGGTAAGAGAAGAAACCTGTGCCCTGCTACAGAGGCAACAGGACACAGCAGCCTTCATCTCAGCACTAGTCCGTTCATCACCCAGGACATGACCCGAGCATCAACACAGACTTGTGCCAGGCCTGGAAAGGCAGTAGAGGCAAGGCACTGTGTGTTGTATAGTTAACCAGGCACATGATCTATGTGAGGAACTTGCTATCGGCAGTGAACCACACATGGTGTTTCATCCAGGTCTTGACTTTATCAAGTGTACATCATCAAGTCCAGTCTTGCACCAAAAAGGCGTGAAAAATACTTCAGTACAAACATTAATAAGTGACTGACCTGATTACTGACAGTGAAGGCTACACGCTAGACTCCTATTGTATCAGTAATATAAAACAACTGTAACCACAGTTCACACATCTATACTTCGTTACAGGTCATAGACCACAAATCACACTAGATGGCAGAAGCAGTAGCAGTATTAGAAGCAGTAGCAGCAGTAGTAGCAGTAGCAGCAGCAGCAGCGACAAAGGTGGTGGGTTATTATGATTTACAAATCGCTAGAAGCAGTTGGTAACACATTCCAATACCAACATTATCCAGATTGCACTATCGATACCAACTTGCCACTGTCGTGACCAGTTCACTCGCATATTACATAAACCTTCATCACAACCCAAGCAAAACTACCCAAAATCTATTTTCCACAATCTGGCATCCACTCTGGCACTCTGGCATCCACGTCCATAACTCGTTCGATGTCACGAATCAGAAGCGTGAGAAAATTTAAACGAATGACGAGAAAAGGGGTTCTTGGTCAGGCTAAGCCGCTCAAACCTCGCCACCCCGGTAAGATGACCCGGCATGGATGGGGCAGCGGCAGTGCCTAAGGCAGTTGACACCACACCCACAACCCGCTCAAATTACTGCTGACAGAACCGCAGAAAATTTGACAAAAGGGAAAATATCCCAGTCATGAATGACATAAAATGTCATGCTGGGGTGTTGGTCGCTCAAACCAAACGTCCGGGGGGTTTGGTAAGTGGGGGTTGGTGGGTGGGGGTGTTGTGTGGGGGTGCGGGTGGAAGTTGGGGGGAGGCTGGAAAGCAAACCCTCATTCCCATCTCTTGGAATACACTTCTTTGCTTTCTCCTTCATTCTCCATCTCCTTCCCTATCCTCATGTCTCTTATTCCCTACCATCTCCCCCCCCTCGTCCTCTCCTTCATTCTCGTCTTTCCCTTCTTCCATCCCTTCCTCCCTCTGTTCTTACACTTCATCCCCTCTCCTTCCCAGCTTCCCTTCTCCCATTTCCCCTCTACTTTCCTCTCTTCCTACTTCAACACATATTTTGATATCACCTGTTTACTGTGATCTTTTTGCACATATATATATATATATATATATATATATATATATATATATATATATATATATATATATATATATATGTACCCAGAGTGAGAAGCACCAATTTCGCAGGTGCTACTACTGCCCCTTCCCCTCTGCCTGCGGGAGTAGAATAACTCGAAACCCATCAAAGGTAAATCACAGGGAGGAGATGATGGTTCGTTTGTATTATCACCCCTCACCCACTCGGGGGGAGGGAGAGGTGAGGGGGAGGGGAAGGAAAACGATGGGAAGAGGGGAGGTGAAGGAAGAAGCGCATTAGAGGGAAGAGAAGAAGGGAGGAAGCAGAATAGGTAGGAGCAGAGGAAAGGGAGGTAGAGAGAAGAATGGATGAGGGTAGGAGAGAAAAGAGGATGGTAGGGGAAGGAAGGAAGGAACGAAGGGAGAGAGAGAGAGAGAGAGAGAGAGAGAGAGAGAGAGAGAGAGAGAGAGAGAGAGAGAGAGAGAGAGAGAGAGAGCAAGCACAACACTTGCTCTTCATTCAACACCTGTTTCCTGGCCACTACATTTGTCATTGTCGCTCCTACACGCTCAACAATGTACAAGCTATTTTTGCCTTCCTCCATCCCTTCTCTCTCTCTCCCCCCCCTCTCTCTCTCTCTCTCTCTCTCTCAGGGTAGGAGCCGTGAGAAGGGAAGGGTCACATCAACAAGTGTATCACCCAGGAATACATAACCTGATATCTTTCTCACAGCTGTGGTACACTCACCACCTCTGGTACACTTACCAGCTGTGGTACACTCACCACCTCTGGTACACTTACCAGCTGTGGTACACTCACCAGCTGTGGTACACTCACCAGCTGTGGTACACTCACCACCTCTGGTACACTCACCAGCTGTGGTACACTCACCAGCTGTGGTACACTCACCAGCTGTGGTACACTCGCCAGCTGTGGTACACTCACCACCTCTGGTACACTTACCAGCTGTGTTACACTCACCATAATCTGAGAACCCAGACATTATTGCTCTAACAGAAACTGGAACACAGCTCCAACCTTTTACCAGAATTTTTCATTTACTGGATACAGTTTCCTTCTCAAGGATCAGACATTTATAAAAAATGTGAAAGGGTCGCCCTGCACGCAAAAGAGAAGGTGCCTGTGTACGATTCCGGGGATGTCCTCGCCAGAGTAGGCCGGTGCTAGACCAGCCACAGTTGACTGTTCAGTGTGTTAACTACAGGACAGTTGACGCTGTTCAGATGCACAGACGTATGAACAATGTTAAACTAGACTGAACTATTAGATGTGACTAACACATTCAAGGTGAAAAAACTATCTAGAAATTAAAATACTTCCCTAAAACACACACACACACACACACACACACACACATACATACAACACACACACACACACATACATACAACAGGCCTAGTGTCTAATCGACATGTGCCTTGGACAAAATGGTAACTAACACACACACACACACACACACACACACACACACACACACACACACGCCACAAAATTCACTAAACTACTCCATTCGTTCATTATCTCTCTCTCTCTCTCTCTCTCTCTCTCTCTCTCATTAGCACGCCTCTTCTCCACTGCCACTTTTTTTTTGCATTTTATATTAAGTAATTTTTACTTAAATAATTTTCTCGTTAACTTATTTATTTTATGCTTTTACTGGTGTTTTCTTGTTACCTTATCTTCCGAGAGAGAGAGAGAGAGAGAGAGAGAGAGAGAGAGAGAGAGAGAGAGAGAGAGAGAGAGAGAGAGAGAGGTGATGGTTAGTGATGTTCCACTTGGAATTGCTGTTTATGTGGGTCCATAACCTGCTGGGAGAGGTGGCCTTGCCTGCTGATGGTCGCCTGGGGAGGTGAGAGAGGGGGGTGTGGCAGGGGAAGTGAGAAGGGGGAGGTGGGAAGTGGAGGTAAGAGGGGAGGCGGGAGGGAAGAAGTGAGAGAGTAAACTAGAGGAAAAGTGAAAGGGACGGGGAGGTTAGAGAGGAAGAAAGGGGGGAGGGGAAAGGACAGAAAGAAGAGAAGGATAGGGAGGAGAGGGAAAGGTGAAAGGGGTGAAATGAGAGGGGTGGGAGATGAAAGACCACGAGAGAGGGGGAATGTGCATCTGATATAGCTGAAAGAGGCCAGTGGGTGGTAGCCAGCATACAATACTGAAGTATGGAGACTCTGAGGAGGAGCTAGGTAAACACTGAAGGTACACTAGCAGGCGCAGGCACGGCAGAAACCAGCTTTCAGAAGAGGAAACCATCAGATGAGAGACAAATGTAGTGCAATGGGCAAGGGAAGTGGAAGTCAAAGAATAACAAGATAGAGTACCTAGCTGGGAAGTGTCGCAGGCACACAACTACAAACCTAAAGAGGAAATGTTACGAAAAGAGACAACCCCCCCCCCCGGGTGGTTCGACCAAAGGTGCAAAGGGTAAAACGAAACAAAGGTGAACAGAAGAGCCACAAACAAGTATGTGTAGGTGAGGAGAGAAGCTGGGAGAAAATCTGAGAATAATATAGCAGCAAAAGTCAGATCTGAACTGAAATTGCTCCAGTCATATCAGAAGACGACAGTAAAATACCAAGTAATAAGAATGAAGGGAGGAAGGAGGGAAGGAAGGAAGGAGGGAAGGAAGGAAGGAGGGAAGGAAGGAGGGAAGGAGGGAAGGAAGGAAGGAAGGAAGGAGGGAAGGAAGGAAACTCACGAGAAATGACAAGGAATTCTGTGAATAGTTGAGCAGTTTAATATGTTGTTCCCAGTGGAAACAGTGACTCAGACTCCACCTGCAGCGAATACTGGACACCACACACACCGGGAACAACAATGAACAATCTTTTCACGGAGCTGGACACTTGCACGGCGCTGAGACACGTGCACGGCGCTGAGACACGTGCACGGCGCTGAGACAGATTCTGCGAGAGGAAGCAGAAGCACTGTCTCAACACTAGATAAAATCTGCAAGTCAACCGGTATGGGACAATTACTGAAGATCTGGATAACAGTCTTTAAGGAGTCAGAGAGGAAGTGTTAAACTACACACCAATAACACCGACATGTACACTATGAAAGGTAATGTATAAAATAATAATCAGAAGCAGTGTGAAGGAGCACTTGGAGACAAGTTTTTCATAAACAATAAACAAACCAGGTTAAACATGGAAAATGTTGACTCACAAACCTGCTGCAGTTGTATGATGAAGTAACACAAGTGAGGCAAGAGAGAGGGATGGGTGGACTGCGTGTTCTTGCACTGCAAAAAGGCAATTGTTACCGTAACCTCACAAATAACTCGTATAGGCAGGAATAACAGGGAATACGGTACAGTGAGCCAAGGAGTACCTCATGGTAAGGAGATAATGAGTGATTGGCCGAGGTGTCAGAATGGGCAAGTGTTACAACTGGTGTTTTAGAAGGATCCGTATTAAAGGTATTACTGTTTCTGGTTTATGTGAATGACACACCAGAAGGTATAGAGTGACATATGTCCCTGTTTGCAGACGATGATGGGATTAACCACTCCACCAGCGGGTGGAGTGTTGAAGCACTCCACCAACTGGTGGAGTGTTGAACCACTCCACCAACTGAAGGAGTGTTGAACCACTCCGCCAGCTGAGGACATCATTAGAAGAGACAGGCAATACCTAATTAGTTCCTGCAGTGAGGGCGTCTATTACTGTCATTGATGTGTGTGTGTGTGTGCACTCACCTATTTGTGGTTGCAGGGGTCGATTCATAGCTCTTGACCCCGCCTCTTCACTGATCGCTACTAGGTCCTTTCTCTCCCTGCTCCATGAGCACGTAAGATAAGTCACGAGGGAGGGCAAGTAAGATAGGTCACGAGGGAGGGCAGGTAAGATAGGTCACGAGGGAGGGCAGGTAAGATAGGTCACGAGGGAGGGCAGGTAATATAGGTCACGAGGGAGGGCAGGTAAGATAGGTCACGAGGGAGGGCAGGTAAGATAGGTCACGAGGGAGGGCAGGTAAGATAGGTCACGAGGGAGGGCAGGTAAGATATTCCCTTTACAGTTAACACGTTAATTACCATTGTTAGCACACCACCAGCCAGGTGGTGTTTTAACCTGTGTTTTTCTTCGTGTGTATAAACTTCGTGTTTGTTCCTCTTTAATATGGTTTTATTTTATCGGTGTTTTTTTAGTTATTTATCTTTCTTATTAATATTATTATGTTCTTCAGTTATCTCTTGCGTTAATTACAATGAATCACCCCCACACACACACGCACACACCCACACACGTACACACACACACACACGTACACACACAGATGCAATCTTCCCGCAGGGATATCAGATCCTGAGGAAAGATAGGAGGAGCAGGGGGGGTGGAGGGGTTGTACTGCTTGTAAGGCACCGTTGGAGATTCGAGGAAATGGTAGGAGGGGAGGGGGGTAGAGAACGGGAATTCATAGTAGGTACCATCCAGTCTGGGGAGCATAAGATAATCATTGCAGTGATGTATAACCCACCACAGAACTGCAGGAGGCCAGGAGAAGAATACGATGAGAACAACAGAGCGATGGTGGACACCCTGGCAGAGGTGGCAAGAAAAGCACACATGAGCAGAGCGAAGCTACTGGTCATGGGAGATTTCAACCACAGGGAGATCGACTGGGAGAATCATGAACCACGTGGGGGTCCAGAAACTTGGAGAGCCAAGATGATGGACGTGGTACTGGAAAACCTGATGCACCAACATGTCAGGGACACGACCAGAGAGAGGGAGAAGATGAACCAGCAAGACTGGACCTTGTATTCACCCTGAACAGCTCAGATATTGAAGACATAACGCACGAGAGCCCCTGGGAGCCAGTGACCATATGGTGCTTAGCTTTGAGTACATTGTAGAGCTACAGGTGGAGAGGGAAACAGTACCGATAGAGACAAACCAGACTTTAAAAGAGGAAACTACACGGGCTTGAGGAATTTCCTGCAGGACATCCAGTGGGAAAGGGAAATGGAAGGACTGACAATAAATGAAATGATGGAATACGTAGGGGCAAAGTGCAAGGAGGCAGAGGAACGGTTTATACCCAGAGGCAAATGTTTAAATGGGAAGGCCAGAAAGAGCCCCTGGTTTACCCAAAGGTGCAGGGAGGCAAAGAATCAGAGTATCAGAGAATGGAAACGGTACAGAAGGCAAAGAACCCAAGTAAACAAAGAGATTAGTAGAAGAGCTAGAAACGAGTATGCACAAGTACGGAGGGAGGCCCAGAAACAGTACGAAAACGACATAGCATCGAAAGTTAAGTCCGACCCGAAACTGATGTTCAGTCACATCAGAAGGAAGACAACAGTCAAGGACCAGGTGATAAGGCTGAGGAGAGAAGATGGGGAACTCACAAGTAATGATCAAGAGGTATGTGAGGAGCTCAACTTGAGGTTTAAGGAAGTATTCACAATGGAGGAAGGAAGGCAGCTGGGTAGACAGGACATGGTTCGTCACCAACAAGGGATGTACCAAGTGCTAGAGGGCTTACACACAACTGAGGAGGAAGTGAAGCAGTTACTCAGTGACCTCGATACCTCAAAGGCGATGGGTCCGGACAATATCTCCCCGTGGGTTCTTCGGGAAGGAGCTGAGGTACTGAGTGTGCCACTTACCACAATATTCAACACATCCCTTGAAACTGGGCAGCTACCTGAGGTATGGAAGAAGGCCAACGTAGTCCCCATTTTTAAAAAGGAGACAGAAAAGAGGCACTAAACTATAGACCGGTGTCACTTACATGTATAGTGTGCAAAGTCCTGGAGAAAATCATCAGGAAAAGAATGATGGAACACCTTGAGCGGAACAGGATAATAAACGCCAGACAGCATGGATTCCGGGAAGGCAAATCCTGTGTAACAAACCTCCTAGAGTTCTATGATAAAGTAACAGAGGTAAGGCAGGAGAGAGAAGGGTGGGTTGATTGCATTTTCCTGGACTGCAGGAAGGCCTTCGACACAGTTCCTCACATGAGATTAGTAAAGAAGTTGGAAGAACAAGCAGGTATAACAGGAAGGGCACTGGAATGGATCAGGGAATACCTCAAAGGGAGGCAACAACGGGTCATGGTGCGTGGTGAGGTATCACAGTGGGCGCCTGTGACGAGTGGTGTACCGCAGGGGTCAGTCCTAGGACCAGTGTTATTCCTGGTTTATGTAAATGACATGACGGATGGGATAGACTCAGAAGTGTCTCTATTCGCGGATGATGTGAAAATAATGAGGAGAATCACATCAGAAGAGGACCAGGCAGGGCTGCAAACAGACCTGGACAAGCTCGACATCTGGTCTAGCAGTTGGCTTCTCGAATTCAATCCCTCCAAATGCAAAGTCATGAGGATCGGAGAAGGGCAAAGAAGACCGCTGACAGAGTACAAGCTAGGCGGACAAAGGCTACAAACCTCGGCAAAGGAGAAAGACCTTGGAGTGAGTATAACGCCTAGCACGTCTCCGGAGGCACACATCAACCAGATAACTGCGGCAGCATATGGGCGTCTGGCAAACCTTAGATTAGCGTTCCGTTACCTTAACAAGGAATCGTTCAAGACACTGTATACCGTGTACGTCAGGCCCATACTAGAATATGCAGCACCAGTCTGGAACCCACACCTGGTCAAGCACGTAAGGAAACTAGAGAAAGTGCAAAGGTTTGCGACAAGGTTAGTTCCACAACTCAGGGGTCTGTCTTATGAAGAAAGGTTGAGGGAAATAGGACTAACAACACTGGAGGAAAGAAGGGTCAGAGGAGACATGATAACGACATACAAAATACTGCGGGGAATTGACAAGGTAGATAGTGACAGGTTGTTTCAGAGAGGGAACACAGATACAAGGGGACACAACTGGAAGCTGAAGACTCAGATGAGTCAAAGGGATGTCAGGAAACACTTCTTCAGCCACAGAGTAGTCAGGAAGTGGAATGGACTAGAGAAAGATATAGTGGAGGCAGGAACCATACATAGTTTTAAGACAAGGTATGATAAAGCTCATGGAGCAGGGAGAGCAGAGACCCAGTAGCAGACAGCGAAGAGGCGGGGCCAGGAGCTGAGACTCGACCCCTGCAACCACAATTAGGTGAGTACACACGTACACCCCCCCCCCACACCCACTTGACAATAATAAGAAACTCTTCTGAGCTCAACAAAAGATTGTACGAGGGTTCCTCTCTGGATAAACTGTGAGAGGTCCCTCCCATGCACACTATTTCCCCTCCCATGCACACTATTTCCCCTCCCATGAACACTATTTTCCCCTCCTATGCACACTATTTCTCCCTCCCATGCACACTATTTCTCCCTTCCATGCACACTATTTCCCCCTCCCATGAACGCTATTTCCCCTTTCCATCATGCTCACTATATACTCCTCTCATGCACACTATTTCTCCCTCCCATACTATTTCTCCCACGTTTGCTCTTCTCTCATACTATAGATCATTCGTCTCTAGTTTCTCCCACGTTTATTTATCCTCTAACAAGTACAGTTCATCTAATTTTGTTTGCACATTTCCTTGCTTTATTCACATGTTCTTGTGTTCACTTTCTTCCCAACTTTTATTCCAGCTCCGTCTCCTCTCCTTTATCTTCGTGGTCACGTTAGTTCCTTCGTTTATTCGTGTTGATCACCCACTGGTTGCTGCCTTCACTTGTCCTTCACCCACTGGTTGCTGCCTTCACCTGCCCTTCACCCACTGGTTGCTGCCTTCACCTGCCCTTCACCCACTGGTTGCTGCCTTCACCCACTGGTTGCTGCGTTCACCTGTCCACCCACTGGTTGCTGCCTTCACCTGTCCTTCACCCACTGGTTGCTGCCTTCACCTGTCCTTCACCCACTGGTTGCTGCCTTCACCTGTCCTTCACCCACTGGTTGCTGCCTTCACCTGTCCTTCACCCACTGGTTGCTGCCTTCACCTTCCCTTCACCCACTGGTTGCTGCCTTCACCTTCCCTTCACCCACTTGTTGCTGCCTTCACCTTCCCTTCACCCACTGGTTGCTGCCTTCACCTGCCCTTCACCCACTGGTTGCTGCCTTCACCTGCCCTTCACCCACTGGTTGCTGCCTTCACCCACTGGTTGCTGCCCTCACCTACCCTTCAGCCACTGGTTGCTGCCTTCACCTACCATTCACCCACTGGTTGCTGCCTTCACCTACCATTCACCCACTGGTTGCTGCCCTCACCTACCCTTCACCCACTGGTTGCTGCCCTCACCTACCCTTCACCCACTGGTTGCTGCCTTCACCTACCATTCACCCACTGGTTGCTGCCTTCACCTACCCTTCACCCACTGGTTGCTGCCCTCACCTACCCTTCACCCACTGGTTGCTGCCCTCACCTACCCTTCACCCACTGGTTGCCACCTCACACGTTCACCTGGTCGTTCCTCTGCTGGTGAGGTCGTCAGACGTCACGTTAAACGTATATACAAGAACATCGTTACCTTCATATTTACTCTGCCTCACAAACCTTATTTTCCACACCAGTTTTCATTTTGGAAATTCTCTCCTCTCCGTCTTCCTCTCTCTCCTCTCCGTCTTCCTCTCTCTCTCTCCTCTCCGTCTTCCTCTCTCTCCTCCCGTTAGGTTAGGATGCGTTAGGTTAGGTTGGGATGGGTTGGGTTAGGTTAGGATGAGTTAGATTTGGCCAGATTATTTGTAATACACACAATATATTTTTGTTGGTGTATGATTAATACACGGTAGTGTAAGCTAATGACCGCAGGGTAATTAATAACCTTAATTAGTTACCTCACCTTAATTAGTTACCTCACCTTAAGCAGTAGGAGCACCTGGGTTCTCAGTGACAAGTGTAGTTACCTGTCTTCCTTCCTTCCCCTCACTCCTGAAATCCTCTATCCTCCCCTGATCTCCCCCACCCCTCGGTATTCTCCTCTCTCCCTCTCTCTTTCTTTTCCTGTTTCCCCCCTCCCTTCTCTCTTTTTCCCTACTTCTCCCCCCTACCTTCTCTCTATTACCTTCCCTTACCATCTCTCTCCTCTGCTCCATCTCTCCACTCCTCTCCATCTTTCCCTTCCTCTCTATCGCCCCCCTCCCCTCTATTTCTCCTCTTCTCTCGCCTCCCCTTCTCTCTACCCCTCCCCTCCATCTCTCCCTCCACCCCTCCCCTCCCCTTCCAGCAACAAAATTTGATAAGCATTACAATTTAATCTCCGGTAACAATTGTCATGGTAAATCGAAAATCAATTTTACTGTCCCATGTGACTGTACCGGTCCACCTTGGGTGACCAAATCGGGTCGCGACCAGAGTTTTGGAACGAATTATGGTCGTGACCAGAGGTTCCACTGTGTATGTATACACACACACACATACACATTATATATATGTGTGTAGTGGAGGGAAATTATTGTAGAGGGTCAGAGGGACAGGAAAATAAGGAGAAAGTGGAGGATGATGAGATGAGGAGGTAGTGGAGGAGGAAGATAGGGAATAAGTGGAGGAGGAAAATGAGGAATAAGTGGAGGAGGAAGTGGAAGAAAAGGATGAGAAGTGGAGGTGGATGATAAGGATTAAGGATGAGGTGGATGGTGGTGTTAAAGAGAGAGTGACCAGGATGGTGATGGTGGTCTCCTACACTATCACTGGATCTCCAGGCTAACATTATATCTAGTTTCTCTCTCTTTTTCCTTACCTCTGGCTCCCTCAGCAGGGAAAAAAAGTATTCTGAACCATAAAAGCCTCAGAGAGAGAGAGAGAGAGAGAGAGAGAAACTCCATATAGTGCAGGAAAGAGTGAAAAAAAGGAGGAACATGGCAGGAGAAGAGAATATCGTAAGAGAAAGATGATGATAGGGGAAGAGGATAATGATGAGAGGGAAAGAGGGAGGGGGGGGGGAGAGGAGGGTCACACAGATACAGCATCACATCTCCACAACACAAATAAAAGAGTAATAAAAGTCTACATTAACTCATTAACTCATTAATGAGGTCAACAGAAAAGTTAATCACCGATCCTCGCCACCTGTTACGTCCTACACCACCTGCCAGGCTGCCTATAAACCTACTGTATCCCTGCACCACCTGCCAGGCTGCTTGTAAACCTATCATATCCCTGCACCACCTGCCAGGCTGCTTGTAAACCTATCATATCCCTGCACCACCTGCCAGGCTGCTTGTAAACCTATCATATCCCTGCACCACCTGCCAGGCTGCCTGTAAACCTATCATATCCCTACACAACCTGCCAGGCTGCCTGTAAACCTATCATATCCCTACACCACCTGCCAGGCTGCATATAAACCTATCATATCCCTACACCACCTGCCAGGCTGCATATAAACCTATCATATCCCTGCACTACCTGCCAGGCTGCCTATAAACCTGCCGTCTCGCTTACTTTTAAAACTGGTTTCCTGTAAACCAAACGAATCTGGTGTTACCTTAACACCTCTCCTGAAGACCTGGCAATCCCGAGAGATGGTAATTACCAGATAACAGTAACTGAAGAACTGCTCAAAGGAATTGTTGGAAGCTGTCGTAGCTGTTTGACGATAGCTTCATCGTCTCGATAAAGTCTCCCACCTGAGACTGACAGCTACAACGATAGCTTCATCGTCTCGATAAAGTCTCCCACCTCAGACTGACAGCGCTAGTTACCTAATGGGCAAAACCAATCCTGTGTGATCGAGTAGGACAGGAAAAACTTGATAGCCTTTGTTTCCACTGTGTAAGCATCAGAGTAATAGCAGCACACTGCTATATATCTGTCTGTTTTATCCCTCCACTTCCACCATTTATTCTCCCCTCTCCTTCACGTTTTCAGCCACGTCTCTCCATCTCTCCAATCAATCCTCCTCCTCCTCCTCCTCCGTGTCCTCCGTCTCGTAACTTATTCACAGTATCAGTGACGAATCTGACCCAAATCTGAACAGCCAAGACCGTGTCAAAACAGTCATAAGTCGTGATCGTAGTGGTAGTAGTCTTAGTGGTAGTAGTCGTAGTGGTCGTAGTCGTAGTGGTCGCAGTCGTGGTCGTTGTCGTAGTGGAGGTCATGTAACGCCTTACAACGTCTCGTGGTTCCAAATTTTCACTTGTATTTTGGAATACAATCCAATGTTCATCTCATGTTCAAATGTTCCATCATCCTGTCACACATACATCACCTTACCTTAGATATACCTTTGATGAGTTCCCAGAGTCTTCCTACTCCTGGAGCCCGGCCTTTGGCCAGGCTCGTCTGATATATAACGCTGATACACTTGCATTAAGAGGAAGCGCTAAATGTGCAGGGGTCACACAGCGCCTGGGAGACTGGGAAATCAGATTTGATCAAAGGGGAGGGTAACTCAAATTCCCTGGATCAAGAACCCGTCGCCATCAAGAGACCATTCCCTTCAGGGGAGCGAGGATGCAATAGTCGTAAAAATATTCTACACCCCATGTAACTGCCGCTTCTTAAACCCCAGGTAAGCTCTCTCATTATTCCCTCTTTATCTCTGATTGTCCTTCACCCTCTATCCTGCCCTCACACCCTTTATTAACACCCTTTATTAACAGGCAAAACTTCCTCACATCACTTGTAAACACCTCAACACTCACTGTAAACTTGCAACACCTCTCAAACACCCAGTGTAACCCAGCAACACCTCTCAAACACCCAGTGTGACCCAGCAACACCTCTCAAACACCCATTGTGACCCAGCAACACCTCTCAAACACCCAGTGTGACCCAGCAACACCTCTCAAACACCCAGTGTGACCCAGAAACACCTCTCAAACACCCAGTGTGACCCAGCAACACCTCTCAAACACCCAGTGTGACCCAGCAACACCTCTCAAACACCCATTGTGACCCAGCAACACCTCTCAAACACCCAGTGTGACCCAGCAACACCTCTCAAACACCCAGTGTGACCCAGAAACATCTCTCAAACACCCAGTGTGACCCAGCAACACCTCTCAAACACACAGTGTGACCCAGCAACACCTCTCAAACACCCATTGTGACCCAGCAACACCTCTCAAACACCCAGTGTGACCCAGCAACACCTCTCAAACACCCAGTGTGACCCAGCAACACCTCTCAAACACCCAGTGTGACCCAGCAACACCTCTCAAACACCCAGTGTGACCCAGCAACACCTCTCAAACACCCAGTGTGACCCAGCAACACCTCTCAAACACCCAGTGTGACCCAGCAACACCTCTCAAACACCCAGTGTGACCCAGCAACACCTCTCAAACACCCAGTGTGACCCAGCAACACCTCTCAAACACCCAGTGTGACCCAGTAACACCTCTCAAACACCCATTGTGACCCAGCAACACCTCTCAAACACCCAGTGTGACCCAGCAACACCTCTCAAACACCCATTGTGACCCAGCAACACCTCTCAAACACCCATTGTGACCCAGCAACACCTCTCAAACACCCAATGTGACCCAGCAACACCTCTCAAACACCCAGTGTAACCCAGCAACACCTCTCAAACACCCAGTGTGACCCAGCAACACCTCTCAAACACCCAGTGTGACCCAGCAACACCTCTCAAACACCCAGTGTGACCCAGCAACACCTCTCAAACACCAAGTGTGACCCAGCAACACCTCTCAAACACCCAGTGTAACCCAGCAACACCTCTCAAACACCCAGTGTGACCCAGCAACACCTCTCAAACACCCAGTGTGACCCAGCAACACCTCTCAAACACCCAGTGTAACCCAGCAACACCTCTCAAACACCCAGTGTGACCCAGCAACACCTCTCAAACACCCATTGTGACCCAGCAACACCTCTCAAACACCCAGGTGATCAGTTATTTACTCTACAGATGAACCATAACTAAGAATCTAAAAGTCGGAATATGCACATTAGGACTCTTTCCAAATTGGAAATATAGTTAATATTTTAGCATCAACAAATGAAGGTAGTGCGCGCGTGTCTGGCATGTTAGGTGATCAGGAATTATGACGCCAACGTAACCTTAGGTAAAAATAGGCCTAGTATGGGCCAACAGGCCTGCTGCAGTGTTCCTCCTTTCTTATGTTCTTATGACACTGGTGACAGTGGTGGTGGGATGCTACTCATTACACTGGTGACAGTGGTGGTGGGATGTTACTCATTACACTGGTGACAGTGGTGGTGGGATGTTAATCATTACACTGGTGACAGTGGTGGTGGGATGTTACTCATTACACTGGTGACAGTGGTGGTGGGATGTTACTCATTACACTGGTGACAGTGGTGGTGGGATGCTACTCATTACACTGGTGACAGTGGTGGTGGGATGTTAATCATTACACTGGTGACAGTGGTGGTGAGATGTTAATCATTACACTGGTGACAGTGGTGGTGGGATGTTAATCATTACACTGGTGACAGTGGTGGTGGGATGTTAATCATTACACTGGTGACAGTGGTGGTGGGATGTTATTTATAAACTAAGAACTCAAACATCTACAAAAGATGGAGTGAAGTTACTTTTCTCCATCAATAATTTCCATTAAATTCATAAACTAACTACAGTAATAATCTGTATTAATTAATTCCTTATTTGCGCATATTATGAAATGAAATAAAAAGCTTAATTGGAATTAGTAAAGCTTTCTGAGAGACTATCCTGTTATTGTTGGAAAATTAATGTGTAAATGGCTACCCTAATAAACTTTTTACCAGTTTAAATCGCAACACAGTTAATGAAGTTATGCTATTATAACTTTATTTGTAAAGAATAAACAAGAGGGTTTTAAAAAAAATCATGGATTTATCTGGTTAAATTACGCTCGGAGAGCTGGGTTATGGCTTTAAAAATACTTGTTATTAAAATATCTTGGGAGGCAAGCTACGATGTTTACTATGAAGCGAAAAGGATGTATAAAGTGTGTTGACATAATTAGATGGTAAAGCCTGGGCTCTGGGCTCTGGGCTCCGCACATTCCTGCCTGGGTATAAATGCTCCACCACCCACTGATTTATCGAACATCCTCTTATTTTTTGAAAGTCCTTTTTTTAATAACAATAAATCCCGTGGAGGGCTGACATAATTTGCATGAAGGAAGAAAGGTTTTTATCCCTGGCAGGATTTGTGGGAACAATTATTTGCCAGGGTATATTTTGTACACTATCCACGAGGCTGCCCACCAATGCAAAAATGAAGACAATAACAGAGGGACAAATACTCTGTAGAACTTTATCAAGACTTCATAAAGTTCTACATAGAGCAACATTGTTCTGTCTTTGTCTTTTCATTACTCCTGACAGTGTGTCTTTGTATATACAAAACAGAACACTCCACCGTCACCCTCTTGTCATTCAGACATCCCTAATGGTTATAATGATAACTATAATTTTTAAAGGGGTGGAGGGGTAAGCCAGTGGAAGGCCTCGGTCAGATGACCAAAGCCTCCAGCATTAAGAAACACTTGTCCTGTTTCCTGACAAATCTTACCTAAGCTAACCTCTTGTTATTGGGTAAATTCTGATGGCAGTAAAGAAATACTAACACACATGTCACCAATAACAGATCACCAAGCACGGATAACAGACCACCAAGCACGAATAAAAGACCACCAAGCACGGATAACAGAACACCAAGCACGAATAACAGATCACCAAGCACGGATAACAGATCACCAAGCACGGATAACAGACCACCAAGCACGAATAAAAGACCACCAAGCACGGATAACAGAACACCAAGCACGGATAACAGATCACCAAGCACGGATAACAGATCAACAAGCACGGATAACAGATCACCAAGAAACATATAACAGACCACCAAGCACGGATAACAGACCACCAAGCACGAATAATAGATCACCAAGCACGGATAACAGATCACCAAGCACGGATAACAGATCACCAAGCACGGATAACAGATCACCAAGCACGGATAACAGATCACCAAGCACGGATAACAGATCACCAAGCACGGATAACAGACCACCAAGCACGGATAACAGATCAACAAGCACATATAACAGATCACCAAGCACGGATAACAGATCAACAAGCACATATAACAGATCACCAAGCACGGATAACAGATCACCAAGCACGGATAACAGATCACCAAGCACGGATAACAGACCACCAAGCACGGATAACAGATCACCAAGCACGGATAACACTTCAATGCAAGACAGCAAATCACCAGGTCCAGTTAAGAGATCAAAGTGGAAAATTCAATCAACGTATAAACTCTAAGGTATAAATAAACCTTGTAATGATATCATCGACTAAGGACACTACACATTAACAATCTTAATAGCAACATTTCAAAAATGCCAGAAAAAATCTGCCGTGCCTCAACAAACTGCCAGTACAGTGCTTCAACAGTGCCAGAAACTGATAGCTCAGTGCCAGAGCAAACTTCTTTTACAGTGCCAAAACAAAAACGAACGCAAAAATGTATTGGTTAAATAAGTGTTGGGAAGCAGTGATGAGAGAGTAACTGTTGGGAAGCAGTGATGAGAGAGTAACTGTTGGGAAGCAGTGATGAGAGAGTAACTGTTGGGAAGCAGTGATGAGAGAGTAACTGTTGGGAAGCAGTGATGAGAGAGTAACTGTTGGGAAGCAGTGATCAGAAAGTAACTGTTGGGAAGCAGTGATCAGAGAGTAACTGTTAGGAAGCAGTGATGAGAGAGTAACTGTTGGGAAGCAGTGATCAGAGAGTAACTGTTGGGAAGCAGTGATCAGAGAGTAACTGTTGGGAAGCAGTGATCATAAAGTAACTGTTGGGAAGCAGTGATCAGAGAGTAACTGTTGGGAAGCAGTGATGAGAGGGTAACTGTTGGGAAGCAGTGATGAGAGGGTAACTGTTGGGAAGCAGTGATGAGAGGGTAACTGTTGGGAAGCAGTGATCAGAGAGTAACTGTTAGGAAGCAGTGATGAGAGAGTAACTGTTAGGAAGCAGTGATGAGAGAGTAACTGTTAGGAAGCAGTGATGGAGAGGTAACTGTTAGGAAGCAGTGATGAGAGAGTAACTGTTAGGAAGCAGTGATGAGAGAGTAACTGTTAGGAAGCAGTGATGAGAGAGTAACTGTTAGGAAGCAGTGATGAGAGAGTAACTGTTAGGAAGCAGTGATGAGAGGGTAACTGTTGGGAAGCAGTGATGAGAGGGTAACTGTTGGGAAGCAGTGATCAGAGAGTAACTGTTAGGAAGCAGTGATGAGAGAGTAACTGTTAGGAAGCAGTGATGAGAGAGTAACTGTTAGGAAGCAGTGATGAGAGGGTAACTGTTAGGAAGCAGTGATGAGAGAGTAACTGTTAGGAAGCAGTGATGAGAGAGTAACTGTTAGGAAGCAGTGATGAGAGAGTAACTGTTAGGAAGCAGTGATGAGAGAGTAACTGTTAGGAAGCAGTGATGAGAGAGTAACTGTTAGGAAGCAGTGATGAGAGAGTAACTGTTAGGAAGCAGTGATGAGAGAGTAACTGTTAGGAAGCAGTGATGAGAGAGTAACTGTTAGGAAGCAGTGATGAGAGGGTAACGAACAGTAGAACAATTAGTCTGTTGGTCACGACTTGTTGATGACAGTTGGTCAGTTGTTTGGTTCCTCCTCGTTTGACTCCCCTTTTTCCATATTCCCCTCATCCTTCCCCTTTACCTCTCTCACTATTTTCAACTCTCAATCCCACACCCCTCCCTCTCCCCCATCCTCTCCCCAGCTTCCCAATACCTGTGATCGGTTTCGAGGGCTTTTGTGTCATTGTAGCCCGGCTTGAGTCCAGGCTTGCTTGTTGATTACCTGTTCACTTAGGCTGTTGTTGTTTGTTGCCGGCTGGCACACACACACACACAACCATCATAGCCTGAAAGATCTGGCACTTAGCTGTGATAGTGGTCCAGTTTCTTGGTGAGGACTACACTTGTCCCGCCAATATTTCCAATATCTGCTGGTGGCAAGCTGAATAGTCTTGAATTACGGATGTTGACACAGTGTTTTCTTATTGTACTCGCGGTGCCGTCCCTGTTTTCCACTGGGTCTATTTTGCACTTCATCTTTCTAACCTCTGAGTTATGGTGGAGCCCAGATTTGCGATTTGGCCCTCAAGTATCTTCCACGGATATGAGGTATAATTCTTTCTCCATGTTGGAAGAACTTTTAGGCATTCCCAATGGTGGTGGCACACGATCTCTCTCCTTCACAATGGTGGTGGTACACGATCTCTCTCCTTCCCAATGGTGGTGGTACACGATCTCTCTCCTTCACAATGGTGGTGGTAAACGATCTCTCTCCTTCACAATGGTGGGGGCACACGATCTCTCTCCTTCACAATGGTGGTGGTACACGATCTCTCTCCTTCACAATGGTGGTGGTACACGATCTCTCTCCTTCACAATGGTGGTGGTACACGATCTCTCTCCTTCACAATGGTGGGGGCACACGATCTCTCCTTCACAATGGTGGGGGCACACGATCTCTCTCCTTCACAATGGTGGTGGTACACGATCTCTCTCCTTCACAATGGTGGTGGTAAACGATCTCTCTCCTTCACAATGGTGGTGGCACACGATCTCTCTCCTTCACAATGGTGGTGGTACACGATCTCTCTCCTTCACAATGGTGGTGGTACACGATCTCTCTCCTTCACAATGGTGGTGGTACACGATCTCTCTCCTTCACAATGGTGGTGGTACACGATCTCTCTCCTTCACAATGGTGGTGGTACACGATCTCTCTCCTTCACAATGGTGGTGGTACACAATCTCTCTCCTTCACAATGGTGGTGGTACACGATCTCTCCTTCACAATGGTGGTGGTACACGATCTCTCTCCTTCACAATGGTGGTGGTACACGATCTCTCTCTTGATATGGACTGTGCCGTCAACGTCGAATATTCTAGATATTAGATCTGAGGTGATCTGATTATTTTTTATATACCCGTAGCCGATTTCGAGAGTTTTTCTATTCCCGCAGCTTGTCTGGTGTTTGTATAGTCAACCAGGTTATTGGTGTTGACGGCCGGTTGGCCCACATATCCACCACAGGCTGGTTGATCCGGCACTAATACCATCAACCACAAAATTTCTCGGGTTCTGATTTTTCCTTTCATTATCCACTGTCAGTGTAGTGCCCAGGTGTGGCACTTGTGTGTGGACATGTTGTCAGTATAGTGCCCAGGTGTGGCACGTGTGTGTGGTCATGTCAGTATAGTGCCCAGGTGTGGCACTTGTGTGTGGGCATGTTGTCAGTATAGTGCCCAGGTGTGGCACTTGTGTGTGGACATGTTGTCAGTATAGTGCCCAGGTGTGGCACTTGTGTGTGGACATGTTGTCAGTATAGTGCCCAGGTGTGGCACTTGTGTGTGGGCATGTTGTCAGTATAGTGCCCAGGTGTGGCACTTGTGTGTGGACATGTTGTCAGTATAGTGCCCAGGTGTTGCACGTGTGTGTGGTCATGTCAGTATAGTGCCCAGGTGTTGCACGTGGGTGGGGGCATGTCAGTATAGTGCCCAGGTGTTGCACGTGGGTGGGGGCATGTCAGTATAGTGCCCAGGTGTTGCACGTGGGTGGGAGCATGTCAGTATAGTGCCCAGGTGTTGCACGTGTGGGCATGTTGTCAGTATAGTGCCCAGGTGTGGCACTTGTGTGGGGAATGTTGTCAGTATAGTGCCCAGGTGTGGCACTTGTGTGTGGGCATGTTGTCAGTATAGTGCCCAGGTGAGGCACTTGTGTGTGGGCATGTTGTCAGTATAGTGCCCAGGTGAGGCACTTGTGTGTGGGCATGTTGTCAGTATAGTGCCCAGGTGTGGCACTTGTGTGTGGGCATGTTGTCAGTATAGTGCCCAGGTGTGGCACTTGTGTGGGGGCATGTTGTCAGTATAGTGCCCAGGTGTGGCACTTGTGTGTGGGCATGTCAGTATAGTGCCCAGGTGTGGCACTTGTGTGTGGGCATGTTGTCAGTATAGTGCCCAGGTGTTGCACGTGTATGTGGGCATGTTGTCAGTATAGTGCCCAGGTGTTACACGTGTGGGCATGTTGTCAGTATAGTGCCCAAGTGTTGCACGTGTGTGTGGGCATGTTGTCAGTATAGTGCCCAGGTGTTGCACGTGTGTGTGGGCATGTTGTCAGTATAGTGCCCAGGTGTGGCACGTGTGGGCATGTTGTCAGTATAGTGCCCAGGTGTTGCACGTGTGGGCATGTTGTCAGTATAGTGCCCAGGTGTGGCACGTGTGGGCATGTTGTCAGTATAGTGCCCAGGTGTGGCACGTGTGGGCATGTTGTCAGTATAGTGCCCAGGTGTGGCACGTGTGGGCATGTTGTCAGTATAGTGCCCAGGTGTGGCACGTGTGGGCATGTTGTCAGTATAGTGCCCAGGTGTTGCACGTGTGTATGGTCATGTCAGTATAGTGCCCAGGTGTGGCACGTGTGGGTATGTTGTCAGTATAGTGCCCAGGTGTGGCAAGTGTGGGCATGTTGTCAGTATAGTGCCCAGGTGTGGCACGTGTGGGCATATCGTCTACTTCTTTTGCTAATTCAGAGGAATCTGTGCTATGTCAGATAGATGGTCAAGGACCGGGCCTAGGGGGCGCTGACCCCCGGAACACTCGGGCCTCGGGGGCGCTGACCCCCGCAACACATAAGAACATAAGAATGGAGGAACACTGCAGAAGGCCTACTGGCCCATACAAGGCAAGTCCTTATCAAATCTAAGAATTTACTCCCGTACTCACGACACCAATCAAACCCAGCCCCTCCCACTCATATATTTGTCCAATCTCTTTTTAAAGCCACCCAAGGTCCTAGCCTCTATCACCCTACTCGGAAGATTGTTCCACGCATCTACAACTCTGTTCGAAAACCAGTACTTGCCTATGTCCTTTCTAAATCCAAACCTATCCAATTTAAATCCGTTATTTCTGGTTCTTACTTGGTTCGATATCCTCAGTATTTTATTAATATCTCCTTTGTTTATGCCCATCATCCACTTGTACACCTCGATGCTATCTCCCCTCATTCTACGTCTCTCCAGAGAGTGGAGATTCAACGCTCTAAGTCTATCTTCATACGGGAGATTTCTTATACTGTAAATCATTTTAGTCATTCCTCTCTGTATGTTCTCCAAAGAACCCATATCCATCCTGTAGTAAGGAGACCAAAACACTCGAGCATCGGGGGCGCTGACCCCCGGAACACTCGGGCCTCGGGGGCGCTGACCCACGAACACCCTGCAGGTATCCTCCTTCGTTTAGTGGATTGTATCAACCTCTTTCTTTATCTTCCATATTCCCCATCGCCTCTCTCTCACCCCCTCCTTTCAGTCACCTCCTCCTCCAATCACTTTCTCGCTCAGTCACCCCTCCCCTCAATCACCCTTTCCCCATCCCCTCACTTCCCTCTCACTCTCCCCATCCCCTCACCTCCCTCTCACTTTCCCCATCCCCTCACCTCCCTCTCACTTTCCCCATCCCCTCACCTCCCTCTAACTCTCCCCATCCCCTCCCCTCCCTCTCACTCTCCCCATCCCCTCCCCTCCCTCTCACTCTCCCCATCCCCTCCCCACTCATGAATACTTAATCACTGTGCTGCAAATACCCGTCGATAATTAAACTCTCAAAGCGCATTGGTACACTTGTCTCTCTCCCCTCTCCCTTCCCTCTCCCTTCCCTCTGCCCTTATATCTCTCCCGTCTCTATGCATGCTTGCGCTCTCTCTCTCTCTCTCTCTCTCCCCCCACTCCACACTTCCCCTCTTCTACTCGACCCTCTCATTCATCCTCCTCCCTCATTTCCCTACACTCGCCCTCTCAACCCTCCATATCACACTCATCTACAATTTTAATACGCGGCTTCCCCTGTTGTGCCCATGTGCACAGGCAGGGGCACACACGCACAAGCAGGGGCCCACACGCACAGGCAGGGGCACACACGCACAAGCAGGGGCACACACGCACAAGCAGGGGCACACACGCACAAGCAGGGGCACACACGCACAAGCAGGGGCACACACGCACAAGCAGGGGCACACGCACAGGCAGGGGCACACACGCACAAGCAGGGGCACACACGCACAGGCAGGGGCACACACGCACAAGCAGGGGCACACACGCACAAGCAGGGGCACACACGCACAAGCAGGGGCACACACGCACAAGCAGGGGCACACACGCACAGGCAGGGGCACACACGCACAAGCAGGGGCACACACGCACAAGCAGGGGAACACACGCACAAGCAGGGGCACACACACGCAGACATCCCTACACACATGCTGGACACAGCAAGCTCGTAGGAGTGGCATGGATCCAGGACACAGCAAGCTCGTAGGAGTGGCATGGATCCAGGACACAGCAAGCTCGTAGGAGTGGCATGGATCCAGGACACAGCAAGCTCGTAGGAGTGGCATGGATCCAGGACACAGCAAGCTCGTAGGAGTGGCATGGATCCAGGACACAGCAAGCTCGTAGGAGTGGCATGGATCCAGGACACAGCAAGCTCGTAGGAGTGGCATGGATCCAGGACACAGCAAGCTCGTAGGAGTGGCATGGATCCAGGACACAGCAAGCTCGTAGGAGTGGCATGGATCCAGGACACAGCAAGCTCGTAGGAGTGGCATGGATCCAGGACACAGCAAGCTCGTAGGAGTGGCATGGATCCAGGACACAGCAAGCTCGTAGGAGTGGCATGGATCCAGGACACAGCAAGCTCGTAGGAGTGGCATGGATCCAGGACACAGCAAGCTCGTAGGAGTGGCATGGATCCAGGACACAGCAAGCTCGTAGGAGTGGCATGGATCCAGGACACAGCAAGCTCGTAGGAGTGGCATGGATCCAGGACACAGCAAGCTCGTAGGAGTGGCATGGATCCAGGACACAGCAAGCTCGTAGAGTGGCATGGATCCAGGACACAGCAAGCTCGTAGGAGTGGCATGGATCCAGGACACAGCAAGCTCGTAGGAGTGGCATGGATCCAGGACACAGCAAGCTCGTAGGAGTGGCATGGATCCAGGACACAGCAAGCTCGTAGGAGTGGCATGGATCCAGGACACAGCAAGCTCGTAGGAGTGGCATGGATCCAGGACACAGCAAGCTCGTAGGAGTGGCATGGATCCAGGACACAGCAAGCTCGTAGGAGTGGCATGGATCCAGGACACAGCAAGCTCGTAGGAGTGGCATGGATCCAGGACACAGCAAGCTCGTAGGAGTGGCATGGATCCAGGACACAGCAAGCTCGTAGGAGTGGCATGGATCCAGGACACAGCAAGCTCGTAGGAGTGGCATGGATCCAGGACACAGCAAGCTCGTAGGAGTGGCATGGATCCAGGACACAGCAAGCTCGTAGGAGTGGCATGGATCCAGGACACAGCAAGCTCGTAGGAGTGGCATGGATCCAGGACACAGCAAGCTCGTAGGAGTGGCATGGATCCAGGACACAGCAAGCTCGTAGGAGTGGCATGGATCCAGGACACAGCAAGCTCGTAGGAGTGGCATGGATCCAGGACACAGCAAGCTCGTAGGAGTGGCATGGATCCAGGACACAGCAAGCTCGTAGGAGTGGCATGGATCCAGGACACAGCAAGCTCGTAGGAGTGGCATGGATCCAGGACACAGCAAGCTCGTAGGAGTGGCATGGATCCAGGACACAGCAAGCTCGTAGGAGTGGCATGGATCCAGGACACAGCAAGCTCGTAGGAGTGGCATGGATCCAGGACACAGCAAGCTCGTAGGAGTGGCATGGATCCAGGACACAGCAAGCTCGTAGGAGTGGCATGGATCCAGGACACAGCAAGCTCGTAGGAGTGGCATGGATCCAGGACACAGCAAGCTCGTAGGAGTGGCATGGATCCAGGACACAGCAAGCTCGTAGGAGTGGCATGGATCCAGGACACAGCAAGCTCGTAGGAGTGGCATGGATCCAGGACACAGCAAGCTCGTAGGAGTGGCATGGATCCAGGACACAGCAAGCTCGTAGGAGTGGCATGGATCCAGGACACAGCAAGCTCGTAGGAGTGGCATGGATCCAGGACACAGCAAGCTCGTAGGAGTGGCATGGATCCAGGACACAGCAAGCTCGTAGGAGTGGCATGGATCCAGGACACAGCAAGCTCGTAGGAGTGGCATGGATCCAGGACACAGCAAGCTCGTAGGAGTGGCATGGATCCAGGACACAGCAAGCTCGTAGGAGTGGCATGGATCCAGGACACAGCAAGCTCGTAGGAGTGGCATGGATCCAGGACACAGCAAGCTCGTAGGAGTGGCATGGATCCAGGACACAGCAAGCCGTAGGAGTGGCATGGATCCAGGACACAGCAAGCTCGTAGGAGTGGCATGGATCCAGGACACAGCAAGCTCGTAGGAGTGGCATGGATCCAGGACACAGCAAGCTCGTAGGAGTGGCATGGATCCAGGACACAGCAAGCTCGTAGGAGTGGCATGGATCCAGGACACAGCAAGCTCGTAGGAGTGGCATGGATCCAGGACACAGCAAGCTCGTAGGAGGCATGGATCCAGGACACAGCAAGCTCGTAGGAGTGGCATGGATCCAGGACACAGCAAGCTCGTAGGAGTGGCATGGATCCAGGACACAGCAAGCTCGTAGGAGTGGCATGGATCCAGGACACAGCAAGCTCGTAGGAGTGGCATGGATCCAGGACACAGCAAGCTCGTAGGAGTGGCATGGATCCAGGACACAGCAAGCCGTAGGAGTGGCATGGATCCAGGACACAGCAAGCTCGTAGGAGTGGCATGGATCCAGGACACAGCAAGCTCGTAGGAGTGGCATGGATCCAGGACACAGCAAGCTCGTAGGAGTGGCATGGATCCAGGACACAGCAAGCTCGTAGGAGTGGCATGGATCCAGGACACAGCAAGCTCGTAGGAGTGGCATGGATCCAGGACACAGCAAGCTCGTAGAGTGGCATGGATCCAGGACACAGCAAGCTCGTAGGAGTGGCATGGATCCAGGACACAGCAAGCTCGTAGGAGTGGCATGGATCCAGGACACAGCAAGCTCGTAGGAGTGGCATGGATCCAGGACAGCAGCAAGGGGTGGTCAGCGAAGGAGTGGCATGGATCCAGGACACAGCAAGCTCGTAGGAGTGGCATGGATACCCCAGGACACCCGCAAGCTCGACGTAGACACACGTAGAGTGGCATGGATCCAGGACACAGCAAGCTGTAGGAGTGGCATGGATCCAGGACACAGCAAGCTCGTAGGAGTGGCATGGATCCAGGACACAGCAAGCTCGTAGACAGAGGAGTGGCATGGATCAGCCAGACAGGACTGATCGACAAGCAAGTCAGTAGGAGTGGCATGGATCCAGGACACAGCAAGCTGTAGGAGTGGCATGCAGATCCATGGATCACAGCAAGCTGTAAGGAGTGGCATGGATCCAGGACACAGCAAGCTCGAGAGGGCATGGATCCAGGACACAGCAAGCTGTAGGAGTGGCATGGATCCAGGACACAGCAAGCCGTAGGAGTGCATGGATCCGACACATGCAAGCTCGAAGTGGCATGGATCCAGGACACAGCAAGTCGATAGAGTGCATGGATCCAGGGCACTAGCAAGCGTGAGGCAGATCCAGGGCAGCTGGATCAGACAGACAGCAAGCTGTAGGAGTGGCATGGATCCAGGACACAGCAAACTCGTAGGGTCATGGATCGACCGAAGGTAACAGATCAGCACAAAGCTCAACTAGAGTAGGCATGGATCCAGGACACAGCTCAAGCGTAGCAGGAGTAATCAGGCGACAGCAAGCTGTAAGTGGCATGGATCCAGGAACAGCAAGCAGTAAGCATGATCCAACAGCTTAAGTCTGTCAGGCACAGAACGTAAGTGACAGATTCAACACTGACAGAGTAGGGCTGACATAGATCTAGTGACACGAGTCAGTAGAGTGGCTGGATCCAGTGACAATGCAAGCGCAGTACTGGTGATGCACAGCAACAGCTGTATGTAGTGGCAGGACTGTGACACTACAACTGTAGATTGAGTGATCAGGACACACTAGCGATAAGTTGACAGTTTCACCCTACAGATTCCAGTGTCTACAGCGAACTATAACTATAGTCAGATTCAAGCTGAGCCGCCGAGGCAGTGTTGCCTGTCATCAAGTGCTGACAGACTGTATCATAATGTCACTGACAGACTGTATCAAGTTCCTGTACAAGACTTCACACTTGTTCAGCTGCGCCCTGATACAGCTATCACTACGACTGTATCAAGCTGACAGACTGTATCAAGCTGACAGACTGTATTAAGTTGACAGACTGTATCAAGCTGACAGACTGTATTAAGCTGACAGACTGTATCAACCTGACAGACTATATTAAGTTGACAGACTGTATTAAGCTGACAGACTGTATCAAGCTGACAGACTGTATTAAGCTGACAGACTGTATTAAGCTGACAGACTGTATTAAGCTGACAGACTGTATTAAGCTGACAGACTGTATTAAGCTGACAGACTATCACATCTTAGAATAGATGACCAAACCCTCCAGAATAAGAGATACCATGCTAATACTATCTATAGTGTACTCGTGTGTACTTCCCACACTGTACTTTAGTGTACTCTAATCTATATAGTATACTCTAATATACTCTAACGCGTAATTTCTCTACAGTGCACTATGTATTATCTACAGAGTACACTAGTAGACTAATGCTCTCAACTAGTGTACACTCTAGTGTACTTTCTACAGAGTACTATATATCTACTGTACTCTGGTTTGCTTTCTACAGTGTACTATATATCTACTGTACTCTGGTGCACTCTCTACAGAGCACAGAGCGTAGTACTGCTGTACTAACAGCATACTTTAAGGCGGGTAAAATTGTGGACCTAGAAAATGTCCAGAGAACGTTCACTGGTCGTATAAATTACCTTAACTGATGTAAACGTTTGAATCCCTCAGTCTGTATTACTGAGAAGAGAGAGAGAGAGAGAGAGAGAGAGAGAGAGAGAGAGAGAGAGAGAGAGAGAGAGAGAAAGAGAGGAGTATCGTCACTGCTAGAGGCACTGTGGTGGCTATGACGGCAGCTGGCTGGCACTAACAGCCCGACTGATCGTCAACCAGCATGCATGGTCTGAAACAGGGGGAAGAGGAAGGGGGAGAATAGGGAGGGTTGACCCCCTCCCCAGGCCCTGAAAATTCAGGCACAGTCATCTTCGTAGCATCTCCCCCACCCATCCCCCTCGCCTCTCCCCGCTCCCCACATTCCCCCAACAGAGCATCACCCAGCCACTAACAACCACCTAGTTACTGTAATTTTTCCACAACAATCACTCGCTAAAAAGAGAGAATGGGAGATGTGGAGAGGGAGGTGATGGGGAAGTAGGTGTGGGGTGAGGTAATGGGGTAGTGGGTGTTGGGGTGAGGTAATGGGGTATGGGGTGTAGGGATGGGGTTGGGTGAGTTGATGGGGTATGGGTGTGGGGGCTGAGGTGATGGGGTAGGGGTGTGGGGGAGAAGTGATGAGGTTGTAGGGGAAGAAACTGTTCTCCTGCCCCTCCCATGTGACGACAGCACCTGAGAGAGTCGTCAGTACCACCAACAACAACATCACCACCACCAACAACAATCACTAACAACAAGAACTATCACCAACAACAACCACCAACCAACAAGCTAGCCTCATGAGGCAGGCACTATAAACTCTGCCAGCTTTACTCTAAGTGTTAATAAACTTCCCGTTGTGGTGGTGGTAGGGGAAGCAGGTAGTGGTGGTGGTAGGGGAAGCAGGTAGTGGTAGTGGTGGTGGTGGTAGTAGATGCACTTCTAGCAAGTGCAGTACTAGATCCAGCCTCGCTGGTTCATCTCCTAGTCTTTCTCTTAATGTGTCCCTAACTTGCTGACACAACATTCCCCCTCACTCCCCCCATCATCTTAACCCTCCCATGTTTCTGGTGCCCAGTGTGACTCCCAGTCTATTTCCGGGTTCAACTTTGCCAGCCATCATCAGTACCTTGGCTTTAAGTACGTGGGATCTTCGTGTTGCTTCTGCTATGGTATCAACCATTGTATTGCTACAGCCTTCATATTCCCCTCTCTTGCCCTCCTATCTGGTTGTTAGTTGTAGTTCACTGACTATTACCACTAGTTATGGGTAGTAGCTCCCTGGCTAACTTTAGTTATGGGTAGTAGCTCCCTGGCTAACTTTAGTTATGGGTAGAAGCTCCCTGGCTACCACTACTTTAGTTATGGGTAGAAGCTCCCTGGCTACCACTACTTTAGTTATGGGTAGTAGCTCCCTGGCTACCACTACTTTAGTTATGGGTAGAAGCTCCCTGACTACCACTACTTTAGTTATGGGTAGAAGCTCCCTGGCTACTATCTTAGGTTTTATCATGGTGACTGTACTCGGTGTAGTAATGTGACCCAGGTCACTATATATATCTCGAGTCTTCACAACAACACTGCTGCCTACTGATGAACACTGTCAACGCCTCCCCGTGTTATACCTGTACTTGCTAACGTCTTGTCTAACTCCAGAACCTCCCCCTCTCAACATCCTCTTCCACTCACTTGTTACCACTTATTTTAAGGCATTTGTGACCACTTTTTTTCCAGCCACTTGTGACCACAAGTTTAGTTAGATTGGGCGTTGTTCACCCCAGGAGTACTTCCCCAATCTTTGAAGGTAGGCGTATGTACTCACCTATTTGTGGTTGCAGGGTCGAGTCATAGCTCCTGGCCCCGCCTCTTCACTGATTGCTACTAGGTCCTCTCTCTCCCTGCTCCATGAGCTTTATCAAACCTCGTCTTAAAACTATGTATGGTTCCTGCCTCCATTACGTCACTTTCTAGGCTATTCCACTTCCTGACAACTCTATGACTGAAGAAATACTTCCTAACATCCCTTTGACTCATAAGAGTCTTCAACTTCCAATTGTGACCCCTTGTTTCTGTGTCTCCTCTCTGGAACACCTTGTCTCTGTCCACCTTATCTATTCCTCGCAGTATTTTATATGTCGTTATCATGTCTCCCCTAACCCTCCTGTCCTCTAGTGTCGTCAGGCCGATTTCCCTTAACCTTTCTTCGTAGGACAATCCCCTTAGCTCAGGGACTAGTCTTGTTGCAAACCTTTGCACTTTCTCTAATTTCTTGACGTGCTTGACCAGGTGTGGATTCCAAACTGGTGCTGCATACTCCAGTATGGGCCTGACGTATATGGTGTACAGAGTCTTGAATGATTCCTTAGTGAGGTATTGGAACGCTATTCTTAGGTTTGCCAGCCGCCCGTATGCTGCAGCAGTTATCTGATTAATGTGTGCCTCTGGAGATGTGCTCGGTATTATACTCACCCCAAGATCTTTTTCCTTGAGTGAGGTTTGCAGTCTTTGGCCACCTAGACTATACTCTGTCTGCGGTCTTCTTTGCCCTTCCCCGATCTTCATGACTTTACATTTGGCAGGGTTAAATTGAAGGAGCCAGTTACTGGACCAGGCTTGTAGCCTGTCCAAGTCTCTTTGTAGTCCTGCCTGATCCTCGACTGATTTAATTCTTCTCATTAACTTCACATCATCTGCAAACAGGGACACTTCTGAGTCTATCCCTTCCGTTATGTCATTCACATATACCAAAAACAGAACAGGTCCTAGGACTGACCCTTGTGGAACCCCACTCGTCACAGGTGCCCACTGACACCTCGTCACGTACCATGACTCGTTGTTGCCTCCCTGTCAGATATTCCCTGATCCATTGCAGTGCCTTTCCTGTTACGTGTACCTGATCCTCTAGCTTTTGCATTAACCTCTTGTGAGGAAATGTGTCGAACGCCTTCTTGCAGTCCAAGAAAATGCAGTCTATCCACCCCTCTCTCTCTCGTGTCTTACTTCTGTTACCTTGTCATAAAACTCCAGTAGGTTTGTGACACAGGATTTTCCTTCCCTGAAACCGTGCTGGTTGTCGTTTATAAGCTTGTGTCTTTCTAGGTGCTCCACCACTCTCCTGATGATCTTCTCCATGACTTTGCATACTATACACGTCAGTGACAGGTCTGTCTCCTTTGTGTGTGTGTGTGTACTCACCTAATTGTACTCACCTAATTGTGGTTGCAGGGGTCGAGACTCAGCTCCTGGCCCCGCCTCTTCGCTGTCCGCTACTGGGTCTCTGCTCTCCCTGCTCCATGAGCTTTATCATACCTCGTCTTAAAACTATGTATGGTTTCTGCCTCCACTATATCTTTCTCTAGACTATTCCACTTCCTGACTACTCTGTGGCTGAAGAAATGCTTCCTAACATCCCTTTGACTCATCTGAGTCTTCAGTGTGTGTGTATGTGTGTGTGTGTGTGTGTGTGTGTGTGTGTGTGTGTGTGTGTGTGTGTGTGTGCGTGCGTGCGTGAGTGCGCGCGCGTACGGTAATTTTCTTGTCTGGTGAATGCATCGCTCGCTTTTTTTTTTTTAGCGAACCGGTCGTTAATCTGTGCCTGCAACCCCCCTCCCACACACCCCAACAACCCATCAAGCAGCATTTGTCTGCTTTTATTTGTTTGTTTCTTTGCGTGTTGGCCTGGAGGAAGAGTGGAGGGAGCCAGGAGTGTTGTCGGGTCTGCGGCCGCTCCTTCTTAAGTAGCAGTCGGGAGAAAATCTAGAGGTGATTATCTTAGTATTATCGTGGCTGTAGGCGCCTCTCAGGTGCTGCCTCCAGTGTTTACCAAGGTTGTGTTCCAGCAGTGTCCTGGAGATAATGTATCTTCCGGCAGTGTCCTGGAGATAATGTATCTTCTGGCAGTGTCCTGGAGATATGGTATCTTCCAACAGTGTCCTGGAGATATGGTATCTTCCAACAGTGTCCTGGAGATAATGTATCTTCTGGCAGTGTCCTGGAGATAATGTATCTTCCAGCAGTGTCCTGGAGATAATGTATCTTCCGGCAGTGTCCTGGAGATATTACTTGCTGTATCTTCCAGCAGTGTCCTGGAGATATGGTATCTTCCAGCAGTGTCCTGGAGATATGGTATCTTCCAGCAGTGTCCTGGAGATATGGTATCTTCCAGCAGTGTCCTGGAGACACTGTTTTTATCTTCCAGCAGTGTCCTGCAAACTTTACTTGCTGTATATGCCACCCTGCCTTCCTACCTGCCTGCCTGCCTGCCTTCCTACCTGCCTGCCTGCCTGCCTTCCTGCCTTCCTACCTGCCTGCCTGCCTGCCTGCCTTCCTGCCTTCCTACCTGCCTGCCTGCCTGCCTTCCTGCCTTCCTACCTGCCTGCCTGCCTGCCTTCCTGCCTGCCTGCCTGCCTGCCTGCCTGCCTGCCTGCCTGCCTTCCTACCTGCCTGCCTGCCTGCCTTCCTGCCTTCCTACCTGCCTGCCTGCCTGCCTTCCTGCCTTCCTGCCTTCCTACCTGCCTGCCTGCCTGCCTGCCTTCCCTCCGACCTGCCTGGCTGCCTGCCTTCCTACCTGCCTGCCTGCCTGCCTTCCTGCCTTCCTACCTGCCTGCCTGCCTGCCTTCCCTCCGACCTGCCTGCCTGCCTGCCCTCCGACCTGCTACATGGCTGCTTCAGAGGTCAAGGCTAGGTGTGGGAGGCTTCTAGAGTGCATCAGTTAAATTGCAACCCCAAATGCAATTTGTTGGGTTTGGGTGACGTTCCATAGACAACTTGTCATCGGTGGGGAGTAGTGGTGTTGGGGAGTAATGGTTGTGGGGAGGAGTGCTAGTGGAGAATAGGGGTGGTGAGGAAAAGTGGTGGAGAGTAATGGTGGGGAATAGTGGTGGTGAGGAATAGTGGCGTTGGTGGGTTGTCGTAGTAGTGGTAGGGAGTAGTGGTGGTGGTAATGCGGACAAGTGGTTTTGGGGAGGAGTGGTTGTAAGTAATGGTGGTAGGAAGGAGTGGTTGTAAGTAATGGTGGTGGGAAGGAGTGGTTGTAAGTAATGGTGGTAGGAAGGAGTGGTTGTAAGTAATGGTGGTGGGAGGAGTGGTTGTAAGTAATGGTGGTGGGAAGGAGTGGTTGTAAGTAGGTGGTGGGAAGGAGTGGTTGTAAATGGTAGTGGGAGAGTAGTTGTAAGTAATGGTGTGGGAAAGAGTGGTTGTAAGTAATGGTGGTGGGAAGGAGTGGTTGTAAGTAATGGTAGTAGGGAGGAGTAGTTGTAAGTAATGGTAGTGGAAGGAGTGGTTTAAGTAATGGTAGTGGGAGAGTGTTGAAGTAATGGTGGTGGGAGGGGGTAGTAATGGTGGTGGGAAGAGGGTTGGTAAGGTAGTGGGGGGTGTTGTAAGTAATGGTGGTGGAAGAGTGGTGAAGTAATGGTGTGGGAAGGGGTTTATAAGGAGAGGGAGTAGTTGTAAGTAATGGTGAGTGGGAGGAGTGTTGAAGTAATGGTGTGGGAGGAGGTTGTAAGTAATGTGGTGGGAAGGAGTGGTTGGTATGGTGGTAAGGAGTGTTGTAGAATGGTGTGGGAAGGAGTGGTTGTAAGTAATGGTAGTGAAGGAGGTTGTAAGTAATGGTGTGGGAGAGTTAAGTAATGGTGTGGGAAGGAGTGGTTGTGTAAAGTAATGGTGTGGGAGGAGGGTGTAAGTAATGGTGTAGGAGGTGTAGTAGTGTGGGAAGGTGTAAGTAATGGTAGTGGGAGGAGTGGTTGTAAGTAATGGTGGTGGGAGGGTGGTTGTAAGAATGGTGTAAGTGGTAGTAGGGGAGGGTGTTGTAAGTAATGGTGTGGGAAGGAGTGGTTGTAAGTAATGGTGGTGGGAGGAGTGGTTGTAAGTAATGGTAGTAGGGAGAGTAGTTGTAAGTAATGGTAGTGGGAAGGAGTGGTTGTAAGTAATGGTAGTGGGAAGGAGGTTGAAGTAATGGTGGTGGGAGGAGTGGTGAGTAATGGTGGTGGGAAGGAGTGGTTGTAGCAATGGTAGTGGGGATGGTTGTAGTTAGTAGAGAATTTAGTAATGGTGGGAAGTGTGGTGTTGAGTAATGGTGTGGGGAGGAGTGAGTGAGAATGGTGGTGAGGAAAGTGGTGAAGTAATGGTGGGGAAAGTGGTGTAGAATAGTGGGAGGTGGTTGTAGTAATGTGGTAGGGAGAGTGGTTGAATGGAATGGTTGGGAGGAGTGGTTGTAAGTAATGGTGGTAGGAAGGAGTGGTTGTAAGTAATGGTGGTGGGAAGGAGTGGTTGTAAGTAATGGTGGTAGGAAGGAGTGGTTGTAAGTAATGGTGGTGGAGAGGAGTGGTTGTAAGTAATGGTGGTGGGAAGGATGGTTGTAAGTTAATGGTAGTGGAAGGAGTGGTTGTAAGTAATGGTGGGGAGGAGTGTTGTAGTAATGGTGTGGTGGAAGGAGTGTTGTAGAATGGTGGTGGGGAGGAGTGGTTGTAAGTAATGGTGGTGGGAAGGAGTGGTTGTAAGTAATGGTGGTGGGAAGGAGTGGTTGTAAGTAATGGTGGTGGGAAGGAGTGGTTGTAAGTAATGGTGGTGGGGAGGAGTGGTTGTAAGTAATGGTAGTAGGGAGTAGTTGTAAGTAATGGTGGTGGGAAGGAGTGGTTGTAAGTAATGGTAGTAGGGAGTAGTTGTAAGTAATGGTAGTGGGAAGGAGTGGTTGTAAGTAATGGTGGTGGGAAGGAGTGGTTGTAAGTAATGGTAGTGGGAAGGAGTAGTTGTAAGTAATGGTGAGTGGGAAGGAGTGGTTGTAAGTAATGGTGGTAGGGAGGAGTGGTTGTAAGTAATGGTGGTGGGAAGGAGTGGTTGTAAGTAATGGTGGTGGGAAGGAGTGGTTGTAAGTAATGGTAGTGGGAAGGAGTGGTTGTAAGTAATGGTGGTGGGAGGAGTGGTTGTAAGTAATGGTGGTGGGAAGGAGTGGTTGTAAGTAATGGTAGTAGGGAGTAGTTGTAAGTAATGGTAGTGGGAAGGAGTAGTTGTAAGTAATGGTAGTGGGAAGGAGTGGTTGTAAGTAATGGTGGTAGGGAGGAGTGGTTGTAAGTAATGGTGGTGGGAAGGAGTGGTTGTAAGTAATGGTAGTTGGAAGGAGTGGTTGTAAGTAATGGTAGTAGGGAGGAGTAGTTGTAAGTAATGGTAGTGGGAAGGAGTGCTTTTAAGTAATGGTAGTGGGAAGGAGTGGTTGGAAGTAGTGGTGGTGGGGAGGAGTGGTTGGAAGTAGTGGTGGTGGGGAAGAGCCGGGAGCGAGGCGGGGAGCAGAGGAGACGGGGATTTTTTTTCATTCATGTTAAGAGCTAAACCCCTGTGAGTCAGTGCAAGACGTGGTGGAGGCTTGAACCTTCGTCTACTGACCACGTATACAATACAAACGCAGACAGACAATCTCAACAATGCAAGACAAGCCACAGGGAGAATGGACACGTCTCTGTGTGTCATCAGGAGTTATGCAATATTGCAAAAGCAGCAACAGGTAGACTGAGAGGAAGTTTCCCGAGGAGAAACATACTGGCGTCAACACTGTACACTCTAACCCTGACTGCTCTTACAACACTGCATAGCTCCTGATGACGCACGGACACGTGTGAAAGATCTTGAGCTGAAGATTTTCATTCTCCCGTAGTTTCTCTTAGTTGCAAAATAACTATGGGGGAATTGAATGATAGCCCTAGGTCTTTCATTTTGCAATCAATACGATCACAGGAAGCGCATTTGCAAAGGCGCTTTCTGTGATCGTATTTGCTTCAACCTCCTATTTTCTGCAACACTGCAAAGCTCCTGATGTGTTGATTGCACCACGAAAGGCCTAGAACTATCATTCAACTCCCCATAGTTATATAATTATTATATATATATATATATATATATATATATATATATATATATATATATATATATATATATATATGTCGTGCCGATTAGGTAAAACTTGCGATTTTGGCTTAAATAGCAACGCTCACCTTGCCATATAAGACAAGTGAAAATTTGTGTATGCAATAATTTCGCCAAAATCATTCTGAACATAACGAAAAAAAAATATTTCATTGTGTTTGTTTATTATTAAATTAATGTTAAAGTATCTAAAATATATTTAGTTGGGTTATGCTAAATTAAATTGCGCTTGTTATAATAAGGTTAGGTAGGTTTTCAAAGTTTCTCGTGGTACAAAATTATAAATTCTTACATTAACATAAATGAAAAAAAATATCTTTAAACGTATATGAGAGAATTTTAGAAAGGACTTAATTTTAAATGAGTTCTTGCTAATTGACCAGTTTTACCTAATCGGCACGACATATTATATATATATATATATATATATATATATATATATATATATATATATATATATATATATATATATATACATATACATATACATGTATGTCGTGCCGAATAGGTAAAACTGGTCAATTAGCAAGAACTCGTTTAAAATTAAATCCTTTCTAAAATTTTCTCTTATACGTTTAAAGATACACTATTTTCATTTATGTTAATGTAAAAATTAATAATTTTGTACCAAAAGAACCTTAGAAAAACTTACCTAACCTTATTATAACAAGCGCAATTTAATTTAGCCTAATCCAACTAAATATATTTTAGATAAGTTTACAATAATTTAATAATAAACAAACAATGAATTATATTTTTTTCCGTTAGGTTCAGAATGATTTTTGCGAAATTATTGCATATACAAATTTTCGCTTGCCTTGTTCGGCAAGAAGAGCGTTGCTACTTAAGTCAAAATCGTAAGTTTTACCTATTCGGCACGACATATATGTAACATAAAACGTAGTATATAATATACACTCGTCAGTATATGACAAAACCCGCCTAAAGTAGTCAGGCCACTTAACCTTCCTTCCCTCTCTCTCTCTTCTTCCCTCTTTCCTTCCCTTCCTCCTCCTCTCTCTCTCCCCCCTATTGTTCTTGCTTCCCAGTAACACTATTTTTGTGTGAATTTTGCCCTTTCATTGTGTGCTGTCTGTCTGCTTATACTGTCCTCCCTTATCTCCTCTTCCTCCTCCTCCCTGAGTTATTATTCTCCCTAGTGTTCCTGCCTCACAGCTGACATAATACCTTACATTAAGTTTATTGTCCGCCACCCACTCCTCTCCCCTCCCCTTCTACCCTCCACTCCTATCCCCTTGCACTCCCCTCCCCTTCTACCCTCCACTCCTATCCCCTTGCACTCCCCTCCCCTTCTACCCTCCACTCCTATCCCCTTGCACTCCCTCCCTTCTACCCTCCACTCCTATCCCTTGCACTCCCCCCTTTTACCCTCCACTCCACTCCCCTCCCAATCTATCCTCCACGTCCCTCCCCTTCTATTCTATACTGCCCTCCCTTCTACAATTCTCCCCTTCCCCTCAAATACATTTCCTTTTCAACCCCCTCACACCTATTTCCCCTTATATCCCTACCCTAAGGCGCCTGTTAATTCCCTCGCATTTCCTCTCCTCTCTCCCTATTCCACTCAGGCACCTTTTCTCCCCTCATTTCCCCTCTTCCCTAAGGCCTCCTGCCTGTCTCTCCCCTTACTCCCTCTTAATCCTTTCCCCCACCTCTTTTACGAAAAGCATCGCACCATCTACATCCTCCTCCTCCCCGTAACAGAACTCTACCCCTCCCTCTCCTATCCCACCCTCCACTCCCTTAACACTTTTCATCAACCTCACCCCCACTTCTCTCTTACCTTTCTCAGTCTCTCACCTCTCTCACAGTCTTACCTCTCTCACAGTCTCACCTCTCTCACAGTCTCACCTCTCTCACAGTCTCACCTCTCTCACAGTCTCACCTCTCTCACAGTCTCACCTCTCTCACAGTCTCACCTCTCTCACAGTCTCACCTCTCTCACAGTCTCACTCTCTCACAGTCTCACCTCTCTCACAGTCTCACCTCTCTCACAGTCTCACCTCTCTCACAGTCTCACCTCTCTCACAGTCTCACCTCTCTCACAGTCTCACCTCTCTACAGTCTCACCTCTCTCACAGTCTCACCTCTCTCACAGTCTCACCTCTCTCACAGTCTCACCTCTCTCACAGTCTCACCTCTCTCACAGTCTCACCTCTCTCACAGTCTCACCTCTCTCACAGTCTCACCTCTCTCACAGTCTCACCTCTCTCACAGTCTCACCTCTCTCACAGTCTCACCTCTCTCACAGTCTCACCTCTCTCACAGTCTCACCTCTCTCACAGTCTCACCTCTCTCACAGTCTCACCTCTCTCACAGTCTCACCTCTCTCACCTCTCTCAAGTCTCTCACAGTCTCACCTCTCTCACAGTCTCACCTCTCTCAAGTCTCTCACAGTCTCACCTCTCTCACAGTCTCACCTCTCTCACAGTCTCACCTCTCTCACAGTCTCACCTCTCTCAAGTCTCTCACAGTCTCACCTCTCTCACAGTCTCACCTCTCTCACAGTCTCACCTCTCTCACAGTCTCACCTCTCTCACAGTCTCACCTCTCTCACAGTCTCACCTCTCTCACAGTCTCACCTCTCTCAAGACTCTCACATTCTCACCTCTCTCACAGTCTCCTCTCTCCAGTCTCTCACAGTCTCACCTCTCTCACAGTCTCACCTCTCTCACAGTCTCACCTCTCTCACAGTCTCACCTCTCTCACAGTCTCACCTCTCTCACAGTCTCACCTCTCTCACAGTCTCACCTCTCTCACAGTCTCACCTCTCTCACAGTCTCTCACAGTCTCACCTCTCTCAAGTCTCTCACAGTCTCACCTCTCTCAAGTCTCTCACAGTCTCACCTCTCTCAAGTCTCTCACAGTCTCACCTCTCTCAAGTCTCTCACAGTCTCACCTCTCTCAAGTCTCTCACAGTCTCACCTCTCTCAAGTCTCTCACAGTCTCACCTCTCTCAAGTCTCTCACAGTCTCACCTCTCTCAAGTCTCTCACAGTCTCACCTCTCTCAAGTCTCTCACAGTCTCACCTCTCTCAAGTCTCTCACAGTCTCACCTCTCTCAAGTCTCTCACAGTCTCACCTCTCTCAAGTCTCTCACAGTCTCACCTCTCTCAAGTCTCTCACAGTCTCACCTCTCTCAAGACTCTCACAGTCTCACCTCTCTCAAGTCTCTCACAGTCTCACCTCTCTCAAGTCTCTCACAGTCTCACCTCTCTCAAGACTCTCACAGTCTCACCTCTCTCACAGTCTCACCTCTCTCAAGTCTCTCACAGTCTCACCTCTCTCAAGTCTCTCACAGTCTCACCTCTCTCAAGTCTCTCACAGTCTCACCTCTCTCATGATCGAGGTATATAAGTGGAAGATAGGTATTAATAAGGGGGATATAAATAAGGTCTTGAGGATATCTCTCCAAGAGAGAACCCGCAATAATGGATTCAAATTGGATAAGTTTAGATTTAGAAAGGATATAGGAAAATATTGGTTTGGAAATAGGGTAGTTGATGAGTGGAACAGTCTGCCTAGTAGGGTCATTGAAGCTAGGACCTTGGGTAGTTTCAAATTTAGGTTGGATAAATTCATGAGTGAGAGGAGTTGGATTTGAGTGGGACTCGCACTTGAGTTAATAGAATCTTCAAAGCTTATTTCTTGGGTAGAATTGAAAATTAGGTTTGGCAATTATTCTGTTAGTGGGATGGATTGTGAAGGACCTGCCTAGTATGGGCCAAGAGGCCTGCTGCAGTGTTCCTCCTTTCTTATGTTCTTATGTTCTTATGTTCTTAAGACTCTCACAGTCTCACCTCTCTCAAGTCTCTCACAGTCTCACCTCTCTCAAGACTCTCACAGTCTCACCTCTCTCAAGACTCTCACAGTCTCACCTCTCTCACAGTCTCACCTCTCTCAAGTCTCTCACAGTCTCACCTCTCTCAAGTCTCTCACAGTCTCACCTCTCTTAAGTCTCTCACAGTCTCACCTCTCTCAAGACTCACAGTCTCACCTCTCTCAAGATATCACCTCTTCGATCTCAGTCTCACTCTCTCTCAAGACTCTCACAGTCTCACCTCTCTCAAGACTCTCACAGTCTCACCTCTCTCAAGACTCTCACAGTCTCACCTCTCTCAAGACTCTCACAGTCTCACCTCTCTCAAGACTCTCACAGTCTCACCTCTCTCAAGACTCTCACAGTCTCACCTCTCCTTCAAGTACTCTCATTCAGTCTCACCTCTCTCAAGACTCTCACAGTCTCACCTCTCTCAAGACTCTCACAGTCTCACCTCTCTCAAGACTCTCACAGTCTCACCTCTCTCAAGACTCTCACAGTCTCACCTCTCTCAAGACTCTCACAGTCTCACCTCTCTAAGACTCTCACAGTCTCACCTCTCTCAAGACTCTCACAGTCTCACCTCTCTCAAGACTCTCACAGTCTCACCTCTCTCAAGACTCTCACAGTCTCACCTCTCTCAAGACTCTCACAGTCTCACCTCTCTCAAGACTCTCACAGTCTCACCTCTCTCAAGACTCTCACAGTCTCACCTCTCTCAAGACTCTCACAGTCTCACCTCTCTCAAGACTCTCACAGTCTCACCTCTCTCAAGACTCTCACAGTCTCACCTCTCTCAAGACTCTCACAGTCTCACCTCTTCAAGACTTCACAGTCTCACCTCTCTCAAGACTCTCACAGTCTCACCTCTCTCAAGACTCTCACAGTCTCACCTCTCTCAAGACTCTCACAGTCTCACCTCTTCAAGACTCTCACAGTCTCACCTCTCTCAAGACTCTCACAGTCTCACCTCTCTCAAGACTCTCACAGTCTCACCTCTCTCAAGACTCTCACAGTCTCACCTCTCTCAAGACTCTCACAGTCTCACTCTCTCAAGACTCTCACAGTCTCACTCTCTCAAGACTCTCACAGTCTCACCTCTCTCAAGACTCTCACAGTCTCACTCTCTCAAGACTCTCACAGTCTCACCTCTCTCAAGACTCTCACAGTCTCACCTCTCAAGACTCTCACAGTCTACCTCTCTCAAGACTCTCACAGTCTCACTCTCAAGACTCTCACAGTCTCACCTCTCTCAAGACTCTCACAGTCTCACCTCTCTCAAGACTCTCACAGTCTCACTCTCTCAAGACTCTCACAGTCTCACCTCTCTCAAGACTCTCACAGTCTCACCTCTCTCAAGACTCTCACAGTCTCACCTCTCTCAAGACTCTCACAGTCTCACCTCTCTCAAGACTCTCACAGTCTCACCTCTCTCAAGACTCTCACAGTCTCACCTCTCTCAAGACTCTCACAGTCTCACTCTCTCAAGACTCTCACAGTCTCACTCTCTCAAGACTCTCACAGTCTCACCTCTCTCAAGACTCTCACAGTCTCACCTCTCTCAAGACTCTCACAGTCTCACCTTCTCAAGACTCTCACAGTCTCACTCTCTCAAGACTTCTTCACCTCAAGACTCACAGTCTCACCTCTCAAGACTCTCACAGTCTCACCTCTCTCAAGACTCTCACAGTCTACCTCAAGACTCGTCTCCTCTCAAGACTTCACAGTCTCACCTCTCTCAAGACTCTCACAGTCTCACTCTCTCAAGACTCTCACAGTCTCACCTCTCTCAAGACTCTCACAGTCTCACCTCTCTCAAGACTCTCAAGTCTCACCTCTCTTCAAGACTCTCACAGATCTCACCTCTCTCAAGACTCTCACAGTCTCACCTCTCTCAAGACTTCACAGTCTCACTCTCTCAAGACTCTCAAGTTCTCAGACACATTACTCAAGACTCTCACAGTCTCACTCTCTCTACATCTCAAGACTCAGTCTCACTCTGTCGTCTACCTCAAGATCAAGTCTACCTCTCAAGACTCTCACAGTCTCACCTCTCAAGATACAGCTACCTAAGATCTCAGCTCACTTCGATAAGTCTCACCTCTCTAAGACTCCAAGTCTACCTCTCAAGACACAGTCTCACCTCTCAAGACTCAAGTCCACTCTCTCAAGATACAGTCTACCTCTCTAAGACTCTCACAGTCTCACCTCTCAAGACTCTACAGTCTCACCTCTCTCAAGCTCTCACAGTCTCACCTCTCTCAAGACTCTCACAGTCTCACCTCTCTCAAGATCTCTCCAGTCTCACCTCTCTCAAGCTCTCACAGTCTCACCTCTCTCAAGACTCTACAGTTCACCTCTCTCGACTCTCAGTCTCACCTCCAAGACTCTCACAGTCTCACTCTCTCAAGCTCTCACAGTCTCACCTCTCTCAAGACTCTCACAGTCTCACCTCTCTCAAGACTCTCACAGTCTCACCTCTCTCAAGTCTCTCATCAGTCTCACCTCCTCCAAACTCTCACATTCATCCTCTTCAGACTCACAGTCTCACAATTCTTCAATTTCCCCAGCAACATCACAAGACCAAGTACTCATCCTAAAAACTCCAAGTCACCTAAACCACATTCTCACTAACAACAAACCTACAGTTCATCAAAGAACAACTGCATATTATCTCAACAAGAACGCTCCAATACTTAGTTCAAAACGCCACTTCAATATTCAAGAACGGACTTTATAAGAAAATGGACATTTATAATATAAATTAATTTATATCAAGAAACCAGATTAGAACAACAATTTTAATAAACATATTAAAACGATTTTTAATAAAAACAGCACCTCCTAATAAAGAAAACGAATATAGAAAACGATAAGAAACAAAATTTAACTAGAAAACGGAAAACATTAATTATAGGGAAACGATAATATATAACATTTTTTGCTGCCTATAATCATGAATATATTTGTGTTTAGGGCGAGTAGGTGAGAGAGAGAGAGGGACAGGGGAGAGAGAGGGGGACAGGAGAAAGAGAGAGGGGGACAGGGGAGAGAGAGAGGGGGGGAGAGGTGAGAGGCAGAAGAGAGAGAGAGAGGGAAGAAACAGATGAGTGAGAGAGAGAGAGGAAGTTTGATAAAAGGGGAGGGACTGAAGAAAAGGAGAGGGAAGAGACAGAGGGAGAAGCGGGAAGGGAGAGAGGGGAGAAAAGAGTAGATAGGAGAGAGACTGACTCTGTCTGGCAAACCAACTTTAAAGACAGCTCTCTCTCTCTCTCTCTCTCTCTCTCTCTCTCTCTCTCTGGAGCTAGCCAAGTGAATGCAAGTGATGAAACGATTTTTTCACTGCTACCCATTCATTCATTTATTCTCTCTCTCCTCTCTTTTCTCTCTTTTCCTGTCTTGTCTTCCTACCTCCCTCCTACCTTTCCTCTTTTGTCCTCGCTCTTTTTGTCTCTCTCTCTCCCCCCAACACCACACTTCTCCCCTCCAGTTAAACAATCTCCCCCTTTACAGTACCACAATTCCTCCTCCAACAACACAATTCCCCTTTACAGTACCACAATTCCTCCTCCAACAACACAATCCCCATTTACAGTACCACAATTCCTCCTCCAACAACACAATCCCCCTTTACAGTACCACAATTCCTCCAACAACACAATCCCCCTTTACAGTACCTCAATTCCTCCTCCAACAACACAATCCCCCTTTACAGTACCACAATTCCTCCAACAACACAATCCCC
>WNWK01000275.1:347500-390000 GCA_009830355.1 Cherax destructor
GCTTAAAATATAGAATGACTTGAATGAGGCAGTGGTGGAGGAAAACTCAATACACAGCTTCAAGAGTGGATATGATAAGACCCAAAATGCCATAAATCAGTGATGCCGGTCAAAGTGGTCTTTGAGGCAGGGCCAGGAGCTAAGCATCGACCCCTGCAAACACACACACTCCCATATTCGTTGGACTGCTTGATTGCTAGGCCCAGTTCTTTCCTGTCTGCCAGAGTGACTAACTGCTAGCTAACTGCCCTTGTCCTGCCTGCCTGCTCTGCCAGTCGCTTGAAGGTGCATGCAATACGAGGTGTGCCTGCAGAGTCGCAATCTGCAATATCTGCAACACGACACTACTCTCCACACTCAAAACTTCCGCAGCAATGTGCAACATTATCGGCCTCCATGCCTCCTCTCTCTGCCTCTCCCATTACCATATCTCCGTTCTCCCTCCCTCCCTCTCTCTCTCTCTCTCTCTCTCTCTCTCTCTCTCTCTCTCTCTCTCTAAAAAAAATATTGGTGGTGAAAACGAAGAGAATAAAATCGTAGTAATTTCCAACCTACTATTCAGCCAATCAATCAGCCAACTAACTGGCCAGTACGCCAACTAGTCAGTCAACCAAGTGGTCAACTAAACACTTAGCTAGCCATACAATCAGAAGGCGTCCCTAGCTTTGTTGACAGATACATCATAATCTACGTTAAAAAATGAAAAAAATAACGTTTTATAGAATTTTTTGATATTTATAAATTATTTACATATTTTTAAAAAATCCAATTAAAAATATATAAAAATAATATATTAAAAAAATACATGAAACATTTAAAAGCTCAAAAAAATGTGCTAAAATTAAATTTTATAGCACCTAGAAAATCCTAGAGGGACTGGTCCCTAATCTGCACACACAAATCACTCCCTACGAAAGCAAAAGACTTGGAAGGAAGTGCAACATACCCCTAATGAAAAGTAGGGGCGCCATTAGTACACTAAGAGAAAAACAGTAAGTGTCCGGAGTCCAAGACTGTTCAACAACCTCCCACCAGCCATAAGGGGAATTACCAATAGACCCCTGGCTGCCTTCAAGAAGGAGCTGGACAGATACATAAAGTCAGTGCCAGATCAGCCGGGCTGTGGTTCATACATTGGACTCAGTGCGACCAGCAGTAATAGCCTAGATGATCAGGCCCCCTGATCCACTGGGAGGCCTGGTCATGGACTGGGCCGCGGGGGCGTTGACCCCCAGAACACCCTCCAGGTAGGTAGCACACTCACCTCACATACTGAGTGTCCGTGGGTCGATCCCCGGCCGGGGTGAAAACATTGAGCATGTTTCCTTACACAACCTGATGTCCCTGTTCACCTAGCAGTTAGTAGGTACCTGGGTGTTAGTCGACCGTGGTCGACCAACACTCAGGGGGTGCTAGTATACCTTCCCTTAGTAGTCCTATCTAAGGTATACCTTAGATAGGACTGGGACTTTGAAACGAGCCGAGGTAAAAACTGATCTGTGTGAAAAAAGGGAGCATTAAATCCGTCTCACGAAACCAGGTCACAACCCTTTAACCTCCGCCCCTCCCCCGAGGTCAGGTTACATCAGACACTATCAATATTTAACAGCCTGGGAGGGGGGAAGGGGGTGTCCTGGTGGAAAGGGGGGGGGTAGAAGCCTGGCTCTTCCGGACGCGCTTTCATCAAAGCAGAAATCAGGGCGATAGTCAGCCGTCGGAAACTCAAACAGGGAGAGACGCGCGAGTCACCCACCCTTATTCTCCCTTTTTCCACGAAAAAAAAAAATACGGTTATCGTATTAACCGGATAGTTTATGGCCGGATAAGTGGATCAGTTGTAGGTCTCTAGTATTCATGTAGCCGGATAAGTGGGTCAGTTGTAGGCTTTTAATATTGATGTACCCGGATAAGCGGGTCAGTTGTAGGCCTTTAATATTGATGTACCCGGATAAGTGGGCCACTTATGGAACTTATATTCACTAAGAAGCACTAAGCCCGTAGGGGTTACATAGTGCCTGGGAAAGAATTAGGTTTGATCCAGGGAGGGGAGAGTTGCTAGAGTTCCTGAATCAAGAGCCTTTCACTCTTGAAGGCTGAGAGCACAGTGTGTGTGTGTACCCACATGCGTGTGCAAACCTTATGAAAGTTGACCCACAGTTCCTGGCCTCTCCTCTGTCTTGTTATCGACTGGTTTCACAAATTCCTATTCTCTTGGGTGCTATCGTACCTGAACCTGAAACTACTTAATGAACCTGCCTCAACGCCGTCATAGTCTCATTAAGTTCTCCTTCCTACAGTTTACCGCTCTGGTACAACTTCACCAGACACTACAATCTGTTGTCACTAGTAGTATCGCGGTCACTAGTGGTATCGTGTGGTCACTAGTGGTATCATGTGGTCACTAGTAGTATTGCGGTCACTAGTGGTATCGTGTGGTCACTAGTGGTATCGTGTGGTCACTAGTGGTATCGTGTGGTCACTAGTGGTATCGTGTGGTCACTAGTGGTATCGTGTGGTCACTAGTGGTATCGCGGTCACTAGTGGTATCGTGTGGTCACTAGTAGTATCGCGGTCACTAGTGGTATCGTGTGGTCACTAGCAGTATCGTGTGGTCACTAGCAGTATCGTGTGGTCACTAGTAGTATCGCGGTCACTAGTGGTATCGTGTGGTCACTAGTGGTATCGTGTAGTCACTAGTAGTATCGCGGTCACTAGTGGTATCGTGTGGTCACTAGTAGTATCGCGGTCACTAGTGGTATCGTGTGGTCACTAGTGGTATTGTGTAGTCACTAGTAGTATCGCGGTCACTAGTGGTATCGTGTGGTCACTAGTGGTATCGTGTGGTCACTAGTGGTATCGTGTGGTCACTAGTGGTATCGTGTAGTCACTAGTGGTATCGTGTAGTCACTAGTGGTATCGAGTAGTCACTAGTGGTATCGTGTCGTCACTAGTAGTATCGTGTCGTCACTAGTAGTATCGTGTCGTCACTAGTAGTATCGTGTCGTCACTAGTAGTATCGTGTCGTCACTAGTAGAATCGTGTCGTCACTAGTAGTATCGTGTCGTCACTAGTAGTATCGTGTCGTCACTAGTAGTATCGTGTCGTCACTAGTAGTATCGTGTCGTCACTAGTAGTATCGTGTCGTCACTAGTAGTATCGTGTCGTCACTAGTAGTATCGTGTCGTCACTAGTAGTATCGTGTCGTCACTAGTAGTATCGTGTCGTCACTAGTAGTATCGTGTCACTAGTAGTATCGTGTCGTCACTAGAAGCATCGTGGTCACTACCAGTACCGTGGTCACTAGTAGTATCATCACCAGCAGTATCGTGTGGTCACTAGTAGTATCGTGTCGTCACTAGTAGTATCGTGTCGTCACTAGTAGTATCGTGTCGTCACTAGTAGTATCGTGTCGTCACTAGTAGTATCGTGTCGTCACTAGTAGTATCGTGTCGTCACTAGTAGTATCGTGTCGTCACTAGTAGTATCGTGTCGTCACTAGTAGTATCGTGTCGTCACTAGTAGTATCGTGTCGTCACTAGTAGTATCGTGTCGTCACTAGTAGTATCGTGTCGTCACTAGTAGTATCGTGTCGTCACTAGTAGTATCGTGTCACTAGTAGTATCGTGTCGTCACTAGAAGCATCGTGGTCACTACCAGTACCGTGGTCACTAGCAGTATCATAATCACCAGCAGTATCGTGTGGTCACTAGTAGTATCGTGGTCACTAGCAGTACCGTGGTCACTGGTAGTATCGTGGTCACTAGCAGTATCGTGTGGTCACTAGTAGTATCGTGTGGTCACTAGTAGAATCGTGTGGTCACTAGTAGTATCGTGTGGTCACTAGCAGTATCGTGGTCACTAGCAGTATCATAGTCACTAGCAGTAACATAGTCACTAGCAGTACCGTGGTCACTGGTAGTATCGTGGTCACTAGCAGTATCGTGGTCACTAGCAGTATCGTGTGGTCACTAGTAGAATCGTGTGGTCACTAGTAGAATCGTGTGGTCACTAGTAGTATCGTGTGGTCACTAGTAGTATCGTGTGGTCACTAGTAGTATCATGGTCACTAGCAGTATCGTGGTCACAAGCAGTATCATAGTCACTAGCAGTACCGTGGTCACTAGCAGTATCGTGGTCACTAGCAGTATCATAGTCACTAGCAGTATCGTGTGGTCACTAGTAGTATCGTGGTCACTAGCAGTACCGTGGTCACTGGTAGTATCGTGGTCACTAGCAGTATCGTGTGGTCACTAGCAGTATCGTGTGGTCACTAGTAGTATCGTGTGGTCACTAGTAGTATCGTGTGGTCACTAGTAGTATCGTGGTCACTAGCAGTATCATAGTCACTAACAGTATCATAGTCACTAGCAGTATTGTGGGGTCACTAGCAGTATCGTGTGGTCACTAGTAGTATCGTGTGGTCACTAGTAGTATCGTGTGGTCACTAGTAGTATCGTGGTCACTAGCAGTATCGTGGTCACTAGCAGTATCATAGTCACTAGCAGTATCATAGTCACTAGCAGTACCGTGGTCACTAGCAGTATCGTGGTCACTAGCAGTATCATAGTCACTAGCAGTATCGTGTGGTCACTAGTAGTATCGTGGTCACTAGCAGTACCGTGGTCACTGGTAGTATCGTGGTCACTAGCAGTATCGTGTGGTCACTAGTAGTATCGTGTGGTCACTAGTAGTATCGTGTGGTCACTAGCAGTATCATGGTCACTAGCAGTATCGTGGTCACTAGCAGTATCATAGTCACTAACAGTATCATAGTCACTAACAGTATCATAGTCACTAGCAGTATCGTGGGGTCACTAATAGTATCAGTCACTAGCAGTATCGTGTGGTCACTAGTAGTATCGTGTGGTCACTAGTAGTATCGTGGTCACTAGCAGTATCATAGTCACTAGCAGTATCGTGGGGTCACTAGTAGTATCATAGTCACTTGCAGTATCGTGGTCACGAGTAATACAGTCTTAGAAGTGTGTCTATATCTGCACCATCCAGCATAAAGATCAGGTAAAGTCTCGCTGGTTGCGGCATCTCCCACTCTCCCACACATTCAGTTTATTATGGACACTTTCCTCGTTGCCAATTCAGTTTCTGTCAATTAAGTCAGAGGAGGTATATTGGCTACAAGGGAATGAGAGTCAGTGGAAGGTTTGTAAGTGGTAGGTTTCAGCATTACAGTGAAACTGACGGGCCCAGGAGCACTGTTCCTCAGTGTAGCAAACGTGACACGAGAGAGAGACTTCCTCTCCCTGCCTACACCAACATACATCAAAGCTTCTCCTTGATAGCACCTTCAGCCTGTGTGTGTGTGTGTGTACGCGCGCGCGCGAGCCAGCGCTCCCCACCACCCCAATACTCATCCCCCACCCTCCCCAACCCCTCTCATCCCCTTCAAACCCATACATAAAGCCTCCCATCACCTCCACCATCCCCTGCTCATACGTAACCCTTCCGTCCCCACTATTCTCCAGGCATCTCACCAGCGCGGGCAGTTCATACATCCATCACACACACATGTATACATATGTATATACCTTGATATACTCGTATACCTGTTCTGTGTTGGTATATATTCCTGAAGAAGTGACAATATACCTCTATGACAGGATAGTTATACTTCGTATATCTTGTTAACAATGAAACACACAGCGACCAGTGAAGAGGCGGGCCCAGGAGCTGTGACTCGACCCCTGCAACCACAATAAGGTGAATTAGGTGAATAAACACACACACACCACCTACTGGAGAATTTAATCAGATTCCCAATTCTCCATTACCAGAAAAAATCCAAGCAGGCGCTTGGTGAACGGCAGACAACGGGAGATAATTCTCACATTCAGGTATTAACAGTAGTATTTCCCTGTTGTCCGGAGCACACCGCTGCTCCTCCAACAGCATTTTTTTTTTTTTTTGAGAGAGAGAGATATTGAAGGAGATATTTTGCAATCGTCAGGAACATTGATACGTGTCTGCCAGCGTTCTTCTTATTTATCACAAGACATTTTCGTAATTCACGATTTCCACGGGACGTTAAAGGTATTTCCATCGTGCGTGTCCGTATTTCCACCATGCATATCCAGACCTCCACCATGCATATCCAGACCTCCACCATGCATATCCAGACCTCCACCATGCATATCCAGACCTCCACCATGCATATCCAGACCTCCACCATGCATATCCAGACCTCCACACTGAATATCCAGATTTCCACCTTAAACATCCGCATTTCCACCAACGATTCTCGTATTTCCAAAACCAGAACACACACACACACACACACACACACACACACATTCTAGTCTGCCCAGGTAAGTGATACCATCCGTGTTTAAGGTGGGTTAAGGTTAATTAAGTTTACCTAAACCTCGTTCAGCAGTGTACCCGCACGCGCACGCGCGGGCACACACACACACACACAAGGTAATGTTTGTAGACACACCAGAAAAAGGAGAGGCAGAGGGGAAAAAAAAGAGGGGGAGATGAGGATAGAGACAATAGAAGAATAGGAAGAAAATGAGAAAATATAACAAAAGATTTACCAAGAGGCAGAGAGAGAGAGAGAGAGAGAGAGAGAGAGAGAGAGAGAGAGAGAGAGAGAGAGAGATTGAAAGCGTTAACACAGCTGTAAATGTAAATATTGTAAATGAACATGTAAACACAAACTGTTTCTGGTGTTTAGCGCACAATGCTAGACATTACCTGTTATTCTATTTTATGTTTCCTATTACCATTTACCTATTTATCTACCTATCACCTATAACTATTTACCTATCCCCTATAACACTATCACCTATAACTATTTACCTATCCCCTATAACACTTTACGTATCACCTATAACTATTTACCTATCCCCTATAACACTTTACGTATCACCTATAACTATTTACCTATCCCCTATAACACTTTACGTATCACCTATAACTATTTACCTATCCCCTATAACACTTTACCTATCACCTATAACTATTTACCTATCCCCTATAACACTTTACCTATCACCTATAACTATTTACCTATCCCCTATAACACTTTACGTATCACCTATAACTATTTACCTATCCCCTATAACACTTTACCTATCACCTATAACTATTTACCTATCCCCTATAACACTTTACCTATCACCTATAACTATTTACCTATCTCCTATAACACTTTACGTATCACCTATAACTATTTACCTATCCCCTATAACACTTTACGTATCACCTATAACTATTTACCTATCCCCTATAACACTATCTATCACCTATAACTATTTACCTATCTCCTATAACACTTTACCTATCACCTATAACTATTTACCTATCCCCTATAACACTTTACCTATCACCTATAACTATTTACCTATCCCCTATAACACTTTACCTATCACCTATAACTATTTATCTAAGTATCACCTACAATTTATCTATCACCTATACCACTTCATCTATATGTGCCCATTACTTAATTGCCTATTACCCATTTATTTACTATTTTCTTCTGAACTTTCCCGCCCCCCGGATGCCACCCACAACCGTCTATTAACACCCAGGTACCAATTTACTGCTAGGTGAACTGTGGCAGCAGGTGTAAAGGCGACTTGCCTATATCTCTCTCCTCGTCTGGGGATCGAACCTGGGAGAATCCGGTTGTAAGCGGAGGAAGAGGAGAGGAAAAGGAAGAGGGAAGAGAGATGGAGAGAAGAGGAAGAGGACGAAAGGAGTAGAAAGGATTATGAAGGAGGAGCATCGAGAGAGAGAATACTGGAGAAAAATATGGAAGAGATATGGTAGAGGGTGTGAGGGAGATAGTGTGAGGAAGAAGCTGTGAGGGAGAGGCTGTGAGGAGAGGCTGTGAGGGAGAGGGTGTGGGGGAGAGGGTGTGGGGGAACAGGGTGTGGGTGGGAGAGGGTGTGGGGGAGAGGGTGTGGGGGGAGTGTGGGAGGGTGTGAAACACTGATAACAGATCAAGCGAGGGTATACCTGGAGTATACCTGGAGGGTGTTCCGGGGGTCAACGCCCCCGCGGCCCAGTCCTTGACCAGGCCTCCCGGTGGATTAGGGCCTGATCAACCAGGTTGTTACTGCTGGCCTCACATAGTCCAACGTACAAACCACAGCCCGGCTGATCGAGTACTAACGAGTAATAAATAGCTGTCCAGCTCCCTCTTGAAGGCAGCCAGGGGTCTATTGGTAATTCCCCTTATGCCTGATGGGAGGCTATTGAGCAGTCTTGGGCCCCGGACACTTATTGTGTTGTGCCAGGATCATGGCTCTCCTGACACGTCAGCAGCAGTAGCAATAGCAACAACAGTCGCAGCAGCACCAGCAACAACAACAACAGCAGTGTCCTACACCCCTTCACGGCCTATATAACATGAACAATGTACTCTGCAGTGAAGGGAGGGTAATGGGGAGGGGTGAGTGAGGGGAGGGGAAGGGATAGGTAAGGGAGAGGGGAAGGGGAAGAAGGGTGAGGGGAAAAGATTAACTGTTCATCCTGCTCAAGCCTTTGTCTGACCCCTGACATGACACCAGACAGGAAGAGGAAATTCATGGTAGAACACGTACACACACACCTGCAACCACAACTAGGTGAGTACACACACACACACACACCTGCAACCACAACTAGGTGAGTACACACACACACACACACCTGCAACCACAACTAGGTGAGTACAACTAGGTGAGTACACACACATACACACAAAGTTCAGACCTCTGCAACACAATTGTCCTCGAATATTTGTTAAATTATACCATGAATTAAGGAAAGATCCTGGACTTCACCTTACGAAACAAACAAAGCAAATGTGATAGTAATTATGGACAAGGTAGATTATAGGGGGGGGGGATAACATAATATATGAAGACAGGAGAACTGACGTGCCCTTTAAGTACTTCATTACCATTGTAACTTACTGAACTATCAAAATACTGGGAGCCAGCACCTGGCGGTGTTTTTACTTACCACAAACCAAATGTTTCCTGATACCCCATACCAACACGATGGGTATGGGCTGAGTGAAGAAACTATTAAACCAAACTAACTGCCTCTGCTCCTCCTCCTCCTCTCCACCTCATAGTCGTGTCTTATTCTTTCTGCTCCTATTCCTTCTCCTCCTCCTCCTGGTCTCCTCTTCCTGCTCCACCATAAAGCCAGCAGAGGAAGGGTACACCACAACAGCTGCTGTAGCATCAGTGTAACACCTCTCTCGGTGTGCCCCAGGAAAAAGCGCCTCGTTCCAGAATGGGTTTTACCAATCTGCCACATTAGGTTTTCATGTGCGGCCGCCCTAGGCACCTCCAGTGCCAGGCTCGCCTTTCACACGGAGCTTGATGCACATTTTGTACATCAAGCTGTGTAAGTTACTCGCAAGACAGGACATTCTGCACTTACCTGCTGGTGGAAATCCTCCAGTAACTCAGGGCGAGGAAGGATATACAGTAACGCACCTTGGTGATGGTTACACAGGGGTTAAATCAGGGTGTATCTGTCCCCTGGGAGTAACATCCGTGGAGGAGGCACATTGTAAAATAGGAGAAAATAGAAGGTGTGTGCATGGGCGTGGCAACACCCTGCAGTGTTAAAACCACACACTGCAGAGCATGCTCTTTTTGGCACATTTCCCCCTCTGTGTAGAGCTTAGCAAGTCACGAGCTACAGCTCTACACAGAGCGAAAAGTTGTCCCGATAAAAGGTTGGTGTGTAGCCAGCACGTCATGTGGATGACAACACCAAGCAAGAGAGTGCTGTACTAACCTCCTTGTCGGGGTCCTTGAGGGAGATCTCCACACGGTAGGAGAGTTCGTCCTCCCGGCTCACCCTCACGCCTGTGGCCTGCTCGATCTCACACAGAGCCTCAGGCTGTAGGAAAACAAACATCAAACCTAGTATAAAACACATACACAATTACATGATTTTGTGTGTGTGAGTTATGGCTCTGAAGTGTACTGAACACTTATGAAGTGTAAAGTACACATTATAAGCAATATTAATAAAACTATATTTTATTTATAACAAGTAGTAAGGTCAATAAAACATTTATTCTTCTGCAAGGGCTCTTGATCCAAGAAGTTGGAACTACTCTCCCCTTCCTCGGATCAAATCCAATTTAAATTCTCCAGGGTCTGGGTAACCCTATAGCTTTAGGAATCACCCAAAAAGATAAATTAATAATAATAGTATATAATTATTATTATTATTATTATTATTATTATATGTATTTAGATGGCTGCGTGATAGAAGGGTATCCGTATATTGCACAACCCCAGTTACCCTGTACCTCAATGGAAGCGAAAAGATTAGTGCAGAGTGCGGCATAAGCTGATAATACAGTTAAGTATCAGCGGTGAAGATCTGAGGCCAACCAGAAGAGACACTTACAAATTATCACATGGAAACCAATGTCCCAATTTCTGCACTACAAATAGCAACTTAGGAAACAAAGCACAAAACTAATTTAATCCTTCCACTAAGAAACACCAGGTTTGAAGCCAAGCTGGAGAGGCATTATCTCTTATCTCAGAGACACACCAATATCCTAAGATGCACCAAGTTTGCATTATCAAGTTACCACCGTTGAAAAAAGTAAAGGTAATCGGAGGAGACTCAGAAATTATTGGGACGTATACAGGACAAAATCACTCCAAACTTTCCTCTACGACTGACCATTAAGTATGAATGCAAGAAATTAATGTACCAATTTTTTTACAATGGTCTTCAGGGACCATGGATGTTACAGGCAGATAAAAATACATTACATAGAGTTAACCTGAGATAACCCAACAGAAGAGACATTCTCCAGTAGTAGACTAGTGTGGGTCGCATCCTGGGGTACAAGATTGAAGGACCACAATGGAAATAAGACATACAGTCCTCGACGACACACTGACTTTCTTGGGTTACCCTGGGTGGCTAACCCTCCGGGGATAAAAATCCCAACAAAATCTCATTTTAACACTGTAGCTAACAATGCACCGGCCCTGGAATTAAGTCATACAGTATTTAAGGCTTATCAAACTAGACGTAAAATTTAAAGCTTTCATTCTAGAAAATGAGACGGGTAAAATATTGTCATGTTCAAGAGAAGCGCTAAACTCTTATAGGTCATACATTACGTAGAGGGAAAAAAACACCAGATAACGTATTTGAGTCATCCCAGCAAGGCAGAAGATAGAAGCACCGTTTTCTCTTAAGATTATTAATTCACGTTCTCTGTGTAGGAACTTAGCAAAAACTTACTTAAAATTTTAACTTTGTTTTTAATTAGGCTTTAGGTATATAGTACACAGTTTTTTTTTACAATAGTCAGTGTTAAGAACACACACATGGTATGGGCACGGAAAAAGTACATTATGTAGATATAACCCAGACAGACTGAGAGTTATAAACCCATCGGGTTAATAAGCCACTTTGTTTGACTTTATTGGCTTATCTTCGATAATTTACATATCCGTAAAAATCTATAATTGTATAAGGAACTTAAGTAAACTAACTTACTTAACCCAGGATAATCCAAGAAAGCCACTCGCGTTTATTTCCATTGGGATCCATCGATTCTCTTCCCCGGGATGCGACCCATAACAGTCGCCTGACACCCAGGTGCCTACTTACTGCTAGGTGAACAGGGGCAACAGGTGTGAGGAAACATACACAAAGTTTCTGTTTGCACCGGAATCGAACCCATAACCTTCAGATGTGAGCCGAAGGCGTTAGACTACAAAACAAGAGAGATCTACTCTCTACCCTTTTCACACTTGAATACTAAACGACTCTTAACAAAACTGACTGAAATTAGTAACCTAGCAAATGAAACTATTGCTATTATAATTTCCATCTTTAAATCCTGGCTAGACAACACAGAGTAGTGACCAAGTCAAAATAGAAGCTACATCGTATAAAGCTCCGACAGAAATACAGTGAGTTCTCTTGTGGTATAAACCTTTGTAATACAGACCGAGCTGCAGGGGCGTTGACCCCTGGAACTCTCTCCAGGTAATAAATACCGACAAGGTGGTTTAGAAAGACACGTAAGCAAACACTAGGACATATTTATTAGAAAACGTTTCGGTCTTGGGACCTTGATCACTTCTAACATACAGAGGTTGAAAGACAGTATATATGGCGGAGAGTGAGGTGCGAGTGACGCTGGTGACCTGAAGAATGACGTGGGGATGAGGACGAGTAGACGATGAGATCATGTGACTCCTGTGTTGCTGGGTAGGTGGTGCTTTGCCTAGGCAGTGGGCGAAACGTTTCGGAATAAAGATGCCTAACTGTTGCCTATGTGTCTTACTTACCAAGACTTGACCTGTTCGACAACACACTAGAGAAATATGAGGTGTTACTGCCCATGTTAGGTGCAACTACTGAACGCCCTCCCACCTAATCCCAATTTTTACAACAGTCACTTAGAACCTAAGAGGCCACTCAGGGCGAAACGTGTCCCTTAATAAATCAATCAAGATTAAGTATTTATAAGTAATTAATAGATTAAATAGCTGTTAGTAATTAATCGAGGAATCAACCCGGATAGCGCAATTTACGCATTAGTTCCGCGACGCCCATTATGTGCAAGCGTGTGCTGCGGCATGAGAGAGAGAGAGAGAGAGAGAGAGAGAGAGAGAGAGAGAGAGAGAGAGAGAGAGAGAGAGAGAGAGAGAGAGACAGAGAGAGAGAGAGAAAGCAAGGTAGCAGTGAAAGGGATGATCAATGAATGAAGCTGAGGAAGAGAAAATAGCAGAAGAGAGACAGAGAGCAAAAATGGCGAAAAGAAAGAAGAGGAAGGATAAGAAAAAACTGAGAGGAGGAGGAGGAGGACGACTGGGCAGTGGACAGTGTGAGAGACACTGATGGATGAAGTGGAAATTGAGGTTCTCTCCTTTGATAGGAAATTGGACGAGGAGGAACACAAGGCAACTCAACTGTCTGGTCAACACCTCAAACGGAAATTGAAAGAGAAACAAGATTTACACCGGTAACTATGTCTAGTATTGTAACCTCCCCCCCCCCAGACTCACTCTCTCACACACAATATATATATATATATATATATATATATATATATATATATATATATATATATATATATATATATATAAACGTTATCCATGGAGGCAAAGAAGGGAATGTACGAAAATATAGTGGTACCAACACTCTTATATGGGTGTGAAGCATGGGTTGCAAATGCTGCAGCGAGGAGGAGGCTGGAGGCAGTGGAGATGTCCTGTCTAAGGGCAATGTGTGGTGTAAATATTATGCAGAAAATTCGGAATGTGGAAATTAGGAGAAGGTGTGGAGTTACTAAAAGTATTTGTCAGAGGGCTGAAGAGGGGTTGTTGAGGTGGTTTGGTCATTTAGAGAGAATGGATCAAAGTAGAATGACTTGGAGAGCGTATAAATCTGTAGGGGAAGGAAGGCGGGGTAGGGGTCGTCCTAGAAAAGGTTGGAGGGAAGGGGTAAAGGAGGTTTTGTGGGCGAGGGGCTTGGACTTCCAGCAAGCATGTGTGAGCGTGTTAGATAGGAGTGAATGGAGACGAATGGTTTTGGGACATGACGATCTGTTGGAGTGTGAGCAGGGTAACATTTTGTGAAGGGATTCAGGGAAACCAGTTAATTGATTTAGTTGGACTTGAGTCCTGGAAATGGGAAGTACAATGCCTGCACTTTAAAGGAGGGTCTGAGATAGTGACAGCTGGGAGGGACTTTTCTCAGCTGTCGTATCTGAGCTCCTCTGCAAAGACAGTGATTATGTATGAGTGTGGTGAAAGTGTTGAATGATGATGAAAGTATTTTCTTTTGGGGATTTTCTTTCTTTTTGGGTCACCCTGCCTCGGTGGGAGACGGCCGACTTGTTGAAAAAAAAATATATATATATATTATTATTATAATATATATATATATATATATATATATATATATATATATATATATATATATATATATATATATATATAATATATATATATATATATATATTATATATATATATATATATATATATATATATATATATATTATATATATATATATATATATATATATATATATATATATATATATATATATATATACTGCTACTGTTTTAATATATTGCCTTCATCTTTCTGGCACCTGGCACACATGCCCTGTTTAATGTCATCTCATTCTAGCTAGAGTCGTTCTCTTGAACGGATCTTCCTGGATTTCTTACTCATTTTTGTAACACTGCAAGCTCCTGATGTGTTGATTGAAACACAAAAGGCCTAGATCTATCATTCAGCTCCCCCCGTGGTTGTTTTGAATTTTGTATCACTTGTTCGCGATATATACCTTATACCTTTGATATACCTTTGAAGAGTTTCGAGAGTATCTACTCTCTGAGCCCGGCCATGGGCCAGGCTCGTCTGGTGCTTGCCTGGTCAACCAGGCTGTTGCTGCTGGAGGCCCGCTGCCCCACATATCCATCACAGCCTGGTTGATCTGGCACCTGGTGAAGATATTTGTCCAGTTTCCTCTTGAAGGCTTCTACACTGGTTCCAGCCGTGTTTCGGATATCTTCTGGTAAGATGTTGAATAGTCTGGGACCCCGGATGTTAATACAGTGCTCCCGTATTGTCCCCACCGCACCCCTGCTCCTCACTGGATTTATTTTACACTTTCTCCCATATCTCTCACTCCAGTATGTTGTTATGGCAGTGTGCAGATTTGGGACCAGGCCCTCAAGTACTTTCCATGTATATATTATCATGCATCTCTCTCTCCTCCGCTCCAATGAGTACATGTTCAAGACTTGAAGGCGTTCCCAATAATTTAGATGTTTCAATGGCTCAATGTGAGCCGTAAACGATCTCTGGATTTGTTCCAGCTCTGCTATTTCTCCTGCCCTGAACGGGGCCGTCAGCACTGAGCAGTATTCTGTATGTAACTAGAAGTCTAAGATTTTTCCCGTCACCTTAAGTGTTCGCGAAAATAAAAGCAAGGCCTTTGAAAACCTACCAGGCGCTTATGAGACCCAAACTGGTGTAATACTTCCCTCCTAAATATGAAATTAAAATTACATACGATAAGTCTTAGGTAATATCAACCCATGTTTAAGTGTTAACAAGTTGTATGACTTACCCATGGAATGAGAGAGAGAGAGAGAGAGAGAGAGAGAGAGAGAGAGAGAGAGAGAGAGAGAGTATGGGAGGCTGGGGAGGGGGTGTTTGCTGAGTGCCCTTTGAGAGTGAGTATACAAAGGAGTGAGGGTGATGACAACTCCCATGTGTGTATGTTGCTTCACAATCAATCCTCGGGGTAGGTAATCAACTCTGTGGCCAGGCAATCAAACCATGAGAGAGGTGGAGGCAAGGCGATGAAGGTAAGGCAGTTAGGGGTAAAGACAAGGGGGTGGTGAGAAAGTAGGGAAGAGAGAGAGGTGGGGAAGAGAGAGAGGGAGAAGCTTGTATCTTCCTTCAGACAATATAGTTGGATATCTCCACCATCAGTGATACGACTATCAGGACTCAGTATAACACTGAGCGCAGGATCTACCTTCCCCCCATCTTTTTTAGCCTCTGTGGTGTACAAGTATATAATGTACACTCCTGGAAGGAGTACATCAAGCAAGAACAGCAATACTGTAAAATGTACCACAGACACACCACCTGCACCTCACACAGACACTCACCACCTGCACCTCACACAGACACTCACCACCTGCACCTCACACAGACACTCACCACCTGCACCTCACACAGACACTCACCACCTGCACCTCACACAGACACTCACCACCTGCACCTCACACAGACACTCACCACCTACACCTCACACAGACACTCACCACCTGCACCTCACACAGACACTCACCACCTGCACCTCACACAGACACTCACCACCTACACCACACACAGACACTCACCACCTACACCACACACAGACACTCACCACCTGCACCTCACACAGACACTCACCACCTGCACCTCACACAGACACTCACCACCTGCACCTCACACAGACACTCACCACCTGCACCTCACACAGACACTCACCACCTGCACCTCACACAGACACTCACCACCTGCACCTCACACAGACACTCACCACCTGCACCTCACACAGACACTCACCACCTACACCACACACAGACACTCACCACCTGCACCTCACACAGACACTCACCACCTGCACCTCACACAGACACTCACCACCTGCACCTCACACAGACACTCACCACCTGCACCTCACACAGACACTCACCACCTGCACCTCACACAGACACTCACCACCTGCACCTCACACAGACACTCACCACCTGCACCTCACACAGACACTCACCACCTGCACCTCACACAGACACTCACCACCTGCACCTCACACAGACACTCACCACCTGCACCTCACACAGACACTCACCACCTGCACCTCACACAGACACTCACCACCTGCACCTCACACAGACACTCACCACCTGCACCTCACACAGACACTCACCACCTGCACCTCACACAGACACTCACCACCTGCACCTCACACAGACACTCACCACCTGCACCTCACACAGACACTCACCACCTGCACCTCACACTCTAACCTTCCCAGGACTCCATTAACTGATCAACACTTGTGTCTCACCTTCAAGAACTGGATTACCTGGTTTCATATTGGAGCAGAAAAAAGCAATACCTTGGTTACAACATTTCACTGCTAAACCATTGTGAAGTCTTTTCAACGAGTGAGAACGAGGACGCAGATACATACATACATATACATATGCATACATATATACACACTCGAGATAAGCAGTATACTAGTACATATTTATTCAGCCTAATAAATTACGTAACTGCATCTTCAAAACACATTCATGATAAGCAAACTTAACAAAGCAAACGAAGAAGGATATTATTATTATTATTATTATAATCATCGAAGCTCAGAGTCTCGAGACAATGTTTTCTCTGAAATAAAACTTTCCATTATCAAGAGGAATAAACTCCGCGTGACATTACGACTTTACGGGTAAACCTGTAATGTCACGCAATGTTACGGATAAACTCGTAACGTTACGCAATGTTACGAATAAACTCGTAACGTCACGCAATGTTACGGGTAAGCTCGTAACGTCACACAAATTGTCCAACATTTTTAAGTTACTCCTTGATTTAAGTTTTCTTTAATGGTAGAAACTGATTCTCGAAGCGGAGACTCTTGTAAAATATTTTAACTATCCAACGAGAATGCAAACAATTAATCTTATGTAATTTTGTGAAAGTTATCAAGTTCTGGCGCTGTAGTGAAATATTATTATCTGAAAAAAATAATCTCAGTGCCACCGGCCGCTTACTTCAGTGCCAGAGCCAAATTTAAGCTTTTTCTCCGCCCACATATTTACTAATCATATCCCAAAGGATGTTATTAGTCGGATGGCACCACCCTTTTCTTGACACCCAATTTGTTGCGGCTCCCATAAGTGAGTGGGTGGGTGGTGAAGGAGGAATGGACTTGGGGTGGGAAGAGTGGGTGGGAACTTGAGATTGTAGGGTGGGTGGATTTAGGAAGGGATTAGCGAAAAGTAGTTGAATGATGGGCGGTTAGTGCAGATTGAGGGTGATGTCAGATATTGGGTGATGCTCGGGTGGGTGGCAACGTGTGGGTGTAACTCCTTTTAACACACCGGTCGTCTCCCACTGAGATAGATGCACCCAGGAAAGATGAACACATTCATCGTCATTCATTTAATCACTGTCTTGCCCGAAGTGTGCCGACTTCATAGTGCACTGTGCTTCCCATCTCCAGGACTCAAGTCCAGCTGACCGATTTCCACTGGCTCCACTGCTGACCTAGCTACACGCTAGTCACAGTCGCTCCTGCAACTCAAGAAGTGTCCCTACGATCCCCGCTGGGGAGGGGAATTTATATTCTACATACAGCACCATCTACTCTCTTACACGATGTCTGCACATCGTGTTAAGATAAAACCTAAACATGGTGTGATCAACGACTCCTCCAAACTAGCCCTTGCTTCAGCTGTAAAGACCTGCTTGCAGGTCAAATTTACAGCCATCCACTCACTAAAAGACTCCTTCCTAGTTATCTGCACTGACGACCACGAAGCATCAAAACTGACCGACGACACTGCCAAGAAGACACTAAATGACCGACAATTCACCATCTCCCCTTCACCCTCACTGCTGGCGAAACGTTCCGTTTTTATGAAAAGACTGGACAACATTATCACAACTCAACCGACAGAGGACCTGAAGGCTTCAATTGAAGAACAAAACTCTTGGGCAACAATTGATAGCATTACTAAAATTCCAAATGCTACATCAATGATTAAAATCACATTCACGGACATTGACATGGCGGACAGAGCACTATCCGACGGCCTGGCAATCTCATATTACCATATACATCCCCGTAATATAGAACCAGAACGATTCGCCCACATCTCTCCCTGCTGGAACTGTTATTCGTACCTACATTTAACGACCGAATGCACTATTAAAGACAAAAAGTTTTGCTCCAATTGCAGCAAGGAAGGTCATGACTTCAAGTCCTGTCCTACCACCAATGCCTCTCCTACCTGCCTCAACTGCAAAGGTACTCACCATACCCTTGCTGCTAAATGCCCTCTGAGGAAAGAAATCATCACAAAAAAAATCAAAGAAGAACAAAAAATAAACCAAAAATCAACGACTTATGCCGCAATTGCTAAACTACAATGTGACACCAAAAAAATACTCCAAGCAACACAACAGTCTCCATCTTCCTCAAACGCCATCTCTGCACTCCCTGACGCTGCACCTTCCAAGGTGTTATATTGCATGATGTATGCTCACCTTGCAAATGCTACAAACCCCGGCACCTTCAACAAGACAATCAACGAACTGTTCTGTCTAAACAACATGCCAACCTTCAATTTCCCCGACTCTCCACCATCACAAGACCTACTCAAGATAATTCCTACCATCGTCAACTTCACATCCACCTCAAGCCCAACTCTCGACTCTACCACAAAACCCACATCAGAAACTTCAGCTACAACCTCAACCGCATCTCAACAACCACACACTACCCAACAAATCTCAAATAATCAAGTCTATCAGCCTCCACAAAATACTGAAGTCCAAGAAATCCCTGAAACCCACTCCACAGCTGCTGCAACTATACCACCATCAACAAATATATCAGACATATCCACTAGAACACCGCCTCCTCTACCAGATTATACTCCACACTTCACCACAAGCGAATTCGACCGATTCCTCCACTGGAAAAACCTTACTTTTTATAAAACTTCAAGAGACCTGGAAAACAAGATAAATCCATGCACCCTGAAACTATATTTAACAAATAAAACCGTCAAGTTTACTAACAAACGTGGCACCTACATGTCTCTACCTGAACTCCTCGAACTATTACAAAAGATGTACGAGGACTATTCAATTAACTTCAAAGTCACGAGAATAAATTCAGTCTCCGCACCAACCTATAAAAGTATCACAAATGCTGCTGACACTGAAACCGTTACCAAGACATAAAAAACGACCAATCCACAGTGAAGAAACATGTACCTGACGCAACCATGAAGCACTGCAACCACCCTGACACCCTGAAACCCTGATCTCTTTCCTCTGCCCTGCCCTGACCTGAGCCCGCGCACCTGACACCTGACGCCCAGCCAGTCATGATCTACTAACCTGTCAACAACCCAGCGAGCACTGCACACACCCTGGTCTTCTACTCTGCCATCATTCATCGCCATCACAACGCTTAGTAGCTGGGTTTATCCCTGGCTCTTTACCTCAGACTCAAGAAATTCCTCTCACCACCTATTCTTCGTCTGTCCCCACTTCACATTCGCCCTCGTGAGGGCTCTTACCTGAGAGTATTCATCATCATCGACCGATTTCCCTGAATCCCTCCATAAACATCACCTTGGTCACACTCCAACAGCACGTCAAATCATAAAAACCACCTGCCTCCACTCACTCCTATCCAGTGCACTCACGCAAGCCTGTTGAATTTTCAATCCCCTAGAAGTTAAAACCTTATTTACACTTCCTCCAAGCCTTCTTGGGACGACCCGTACCACTCCTCTCTACCCAGGATTTATATTACCCTTTCTAGTCATCCTATTTTACGCCATTCTAAGCGCCCAAACCTCAACAACCCATCCTTAGCTCTTTAAATAATATTTTCAATAACTCCACACCTCATCCTAAACTTCAAACTCTGAATTCTCTGCATAATACTCACACCCCACATTGCTCTCAAACGTGATATCTGTACTGCCTGCACCCTCTTCACTGCAGGGTAGGAGGCAGCCATACAACAGTGTTAGTACCACTATGCCCTGGTACATTCCCAATTATTCCTCCATGGATGAGGTTCTTTGTCTCCACAGTTGCTTCAATGCATCACCCACATTTTTCTCCTCTTTTATTCTACGACTGATCTCATCTTTCACACACCCATCGACTGACAAGTCTACTTCTAAATATCTGAACATATTTACTTCCTCCATACTCCTTCCTTCCAATCTCATATCCAATCTTTCAATGCCTTCATTGTTTATGGGGGTAAGGAGGAGGGGTTATGTTGGTGGAAAATGTGGCTAATATACGAGAGTGGGTGGGTGATGTGGGGTATTCAGGTGGTGTGGGTGGGTGAGTGGTAGCAGCAACTCTGCCTCGTGAGACACTCACTCTAGGCCACACTAAGGAACTTTCCGGCTCGTAATGGCCCTCATGAACTCCTTCAGCGTGACCAGCGAATAGCCTGGGTCATGGCTGGTGACCATGGCGCTAAGAAGTCATTCGTGGTCACGAAAGGTCGCCAGGAATTACAAAACCTCGCTGGAATTTCCAAATTATACTTCAGGTCATTATAACTGGTGAGGGAACCCCTCCCCATAAGATACACTTATGTGTTACAGACGGGAGGGTGAGAAAACATTGTAGTTATTATGGTATGTGTATTGTGAATTGGAGATTGTGAGGAAATATTATGTTTCGGTGACATTTTGACATATGTGTATTTGTGTTTTTCTAGTTATAGTTGATCTTTGTGTACACAGGATGATAGCAGTTTAGGGGAATTTAACATATATTGTATAAAAGTGTAGTTATGTATTGTGTATCTCATGTGGAACCGGGTATGAAGAGTGGGAAGAATTGTGTTTTGTAGGTAGATGAAATGATATGATTTGTTCATGATCATATACTTTATGGTGTAAACGATATGTGAATGTACATTTTAGATTTTGTGTTATCACAACGGGATGGGAATATATGAGTTAATGTGTATGTATTATATTGGTTCAACGCCTAATTTTAGCTTGAGGGGATTTTGTTAAGTCATATTGTAAAAGCCCTTTGAGAGAGTATGTTGTATACTGTGTAATTTAGAGTTAATTGTATGAAACCATAAGTTATAGTGTCATTTTGAATAAAGGGGTTGAAGGATGTGGTGTGGTGTTTGAGGCTGGGATGGGTTCGTTTTGGTGTCATTGTTCATGACTGTACTAGTAAGTATGATGTTCATTAACAAACAACAAAAGAAAAGAAGAAGAGTATTACTTGTGTGGGGACATATAAATGATGGTTATTGTGTTAGGTGCATGGAAAGTTAGGAATTCATGTAGGCTTAATGTTTTGTTTTATATATGTGACAGGGTTTGTATCTAAATGGTACATACCTACTTATGCATTCAGGCAATTCTGTGGATCATCACGTAATATTCTGACATAAGATTGCGTCATTACTGTGTAATATAGTGTTACATGTACGTAATCTTAATCATTGTGTTAATTTTAGAAGTGGATAGATTTGACAGTGTTTTGTATGGTGGTTTGGGAGTTTGATTGTGGTTATTGTATTGGTATCTATTGATTACAGCATGTAACTGTTTTTTTCGGTTTTAAATAAAATATATATAAAAAAACACTTGTTAGACAAGACACGTTCCACAAGAACAGCGTTGCTATTTAAGCAAAAATCCGCAATGGCACACATTATATATGTCGTGCCGAATAGGTAAAACTTGCAATTTTGGCTTAAATAGCAATGCTCTTCTTGATGAATAAGGCAAGCGAAAATTTGTGTATGCAATAATTTCGCAAAAATCATTCAGAAACGAAAAAAATATATTTCATTGTGTCTGTTTATTATTAAATTATTGCAAACTTACCTAAAATATATTTACTTCGATTAGGCTAAATTAAACTACGCTTGTTATAAGGTTAGGTAAGTTTTCTAAGGTTCATTTGGTACAAAATTATTTTTTTTTTACATTAACATATATGACAAAAATATATCTTTAAACGTATAAGAGAAAATTTTAGAAAGGATTTAATTTTAAACGAGTTCTTGCTAACTGACCAGTTTTACCTATTCTGCACGACATATATATATATTCTAAACTACGATAGCATGCAGGCAAAAGCTAGCTACATTTGTATCCTAAAAACAGTAAACAATAGGCTACTAACAGCAGTAAACTATAACATACTAATAAACTACGATAACATTAATAGTAATAAACTACGATAACATTAATAGTAATAAACTACGATAACATTAATAGTAATAAACTACGATAACACACAACAGTAAACTACGATAGCATACTAATAGTAATAAACTATAACACATTAATAGTAATAAACTACGATAAAACATTAATAGTAATAAACTATAACACATTAATAGTAATAAACTATAACACATTAATAGTAAACTACGATAGCATACTAACAGCAGCAAACTACGATAGCATACTAAGAGTAAACTACGATAGCATACTAACAGCAGCAAACTACGATAGCATACTAACAGCAGCAAACTACGATAGCATACTAACAGCAGCAAACTACGATAGCATACTAACAGCAGAAAACTACGATAGCATACTAACAGCAGCAAACTACGATAGCATACTAACAGCAGAAAACTACGATAGCATACTAACCGCAAACTACGATAGCATACTAAGCGTAAACTACGATAGCATACTAAGAGTAAACTACGATAGCATACTAAGAGTAAACTACGATAGCATACTGAGTAAACTACGATAGCATACTAAGAGTAAACTACGATAGCATACTGAGTAAACTACGATAGCATACTGAGTAAACTACGATAGCATACTAAGAGTAAACTACGATAGCATACTGAGTAAAATACGATAGCATACTAAGAGTAAACTACGATAGCATACTAAGAGTAAACTACGATAGCATACTAAGAGTAAACTACGACAGCATACTAAGAGTAAACTACGATAGCATACTAAGAGTAAACTACGATAGCATACTAAGATTAAACTACGATAGCATACTAAGATTAAACTACGATACCATACTAAGAGTAAACTACGATAGCATACTGAGTAAACTATGATAGCATACTAAGAGTAAACTACGATAGCATACTAAGATTAAACTACGATAGCATACTGAGTAAACTACGATAGCATACTAAGAGTAAACTACGATAGCATACTGAGTAAACTACGATAGCATACTGAGTAAACTACGATAGCATACTGAGTAAACTACGATAGCATACTAAGAGTAAACTACGATAGCATACTAAGAGTAAACTACGATAGCATACTGAGTAAACTACGATAGCATACTGAGTAAACTACGATAGCATACTGAGTAAACTACGATAGCATACTGAGTAAACTACGATAGCATACTGAGTAAACTACGATAGCATACTGAGTAAACTACGATAGCATACTAAGAGTAAACTACGATAGCATACTAAGAGTAAACTACGATAGCATACTGAGTAAACTACGATAGCATACTGAGTAAACTACGATAGCATACTAAGAGTAAACTACGATAGCATACTGAGTAAACTACGATAGCATACTAAGAGTAAACTACGATAGCATACTGAGTAAACTACGATAGCATACTGAGTAAACTACGATAGCATACTGAGTAAACTACGATAGCATACTGAGTAAACTACGATAGCATACTGAGTAAACTACGATAGCATACTAAGAGTAAACTACGATAGCATACTGAGTAAAATACGATAGCATACTAAGAGTAAACTACGATAGCATACTAAGAGTAAACTACGATAGCATACTAAGAGTAAACTACGACAGCATACTAAGAGTAAACTACGATAGCATACTAAGAGTAAACTACGATAGCATACTAAGATTAAACTACGATAGCATACTAAGATTAAACTACGATACCATACTAAGAGTAAACTACGATAGCATACTGAGTAAACTATGATAGCATACTAAGAGTAAACTACGATAGCATACTAAGATTAAACTACGATAGCATACTGAGTAAACTACGATAGCATACTAAGAGTAAACTACGATAGCATACTGAGTAAACTACGATAGCATACTGAGTAAACTACGATAGCATACTGAGTAAACTACGATAGCATACTGAGTAAACTACGATAGCATACTAAGAGTAAACTACGATAGCATACTAAGAGTAAACTACGATAGCATACTAAGAGTAAACTACGATAGCATACTGAGTAAACTACGATAGCATACTGAGTAAACTACGATAGCATACTGAGTAAACTACGATAGCATACTGAGTAAACTACGATAGCATACTGAGTAAACTACGATAGCATACTAAGAGTAAACTACGATAGCATACTAAGAGTAAACTACGATAGCATACTGAGTAAACTACGATAGCATACTGAGTAAACTACGATAGCATACTGAGTAAACTACGATAGCATACTAAGAGTAAACTACGATAGCATACTGAGTAAACTACGATAGCATACTAAGAGTAAACTACGATAGCATACTGAGTAAACTACGATAGCATACTGAGTAAACTACGATAGCATACTGAGTAAACTACGATAGCATACTGAGTAAACTACGATAGCATACTAAGAGTAAACTACGATAGCATACTAAGAGTAAACTACGATAGCATACTAAGAGTAAACTACGATAGCATACTGAGTAAACTACGATAGCATACTAAGAGTAAACTACGATAGCATACTGAGTAAACTACGATAGCATACTAAGAGTAAACTACGATAGCATACTGAGTAAACTACACTGAAGATGAAGTAGCTGTCTCTTTCCATCGCCTCGCGTCATACTTAGGGAAGGAAAGTATGCGATCAGAATATACGGAAAAATAAAGTATATCCAAAAGAAAGGTATACACAGTGGTGTGTATGAGACATACCACAGCTGCTGTGCCACACAGATGAACAGCGAAGACCTGGCAGGAGGAGGAGAATAAATAGTTGAAATAAAGTGAGTAAATGAGAGAGAGAGAGAGTAATGTGAGAAAACATGACGTTGACATGAGAAACAATAGGATGGTGAGAGTAAATGAGAAATAGTAATAATACACGAGGTACAGAATGGTAAGAGGGGAAAAAAGGAATAATGCACGAGATAGAGAATAGCAGAAGTGAAACACGACGATAAAAAAGCAGGTACAGGATGATGAATAGTAAAGCTTGATAATAAAACAAAGGATGATAACTGCATGATGAAAAGGAATATTTTTCCAGTCTATCACCAGCTGGGAGAGATGGTAACGCGTGTGTCACCAGCTGGGAGAGATGGTAACGCGTGTGTCACCAGCTGGGAGAGATGGTAAGGAAGCAGCAGCCAGCTGCAGTGCCGTTCAACTCACCTTAATAATCTCGTTACTGTCGCAGTGACATCAATATCGTCAAGAAGATATAAGCAAAGTCCACCAGAGGTAAATAACATGACGTTCAATGAAGACAACTTCTAACTGCTCAGATATTAAAAAAAAAAAAGATGAACTCAAAAGAGACACTGTCTACAAAACACTAGAGGATCACTAGAGAGAACGGAAGGAATAATATTGTCAGCTGACCTTAGTTTCAAGGAACACAGTAAAGCAAATATCAAGAAAGCCAGGAAAATGATGGAGTGGATAATGAGAACTTTCAAAATAAGGAAAATAGTGTTAACGGTGACACTTTTCAAATCGCTTATGCTCCCTCTTGTTCAGTGTTGATGGTTTCTTTCAGGGCAGGAGAGATATCAGAGCTGGAACAGATTCAAGGATCATTTACGGCCCAAATAGAGACAATAAAGGATTTAAACTACTGGGAAAATCTCAAAGTCCTAAATACGTACTCACTGATGGGGAGAGAGAGAAAGAGTTAAAATATATATGTCGAAGGTACTAGACAGCCTGGTCCCAAATCTTCATACTGCCATAAACTGGCGTGAGAGATATGGAAGGAAATGTAAAATAAACCCAGTGAAAAGCAGGGGCACCGTGGACACAATAAGAGAACATTGTATCAACATTCGTGGTCCCAGACTACTTAAGATTTTTCCAGAAGATGTCAGAAACACCGCTGAGACGATTGTTGTAAATTTTCAGGAGCAAACTGGAGAAGTCATGGAGAGGATCAACGGTTATGGTGCTGGATCACCGAGGCTGTGATGGATATGTGAAGCAGCCAGCAGCAACAGCCTGGTCGAGCAAGCAAGCACCATACAAGCCTGGCTCAGGGCAGGGCTACGGGAGGAGGAAAAGCCTCGAAACGCATCAAAGGTATATTAAGAAATCAAAGTCCAGCCATCGGTTCTGCAGTGAGGGGTCAGGGGTGAGGCTGGAAGGTGAAGGTGGAGGCGGTGGATGTGGGTGTAGGTGATGGTGGAGAATGGGGGTGAGGGTGGAGGGTCGGGGTGGGGTGGGGAGGCATCTGGAGGATCAGGTGTACACCAATTCCCAATTAAGGCTGCAGTTTCCACTAGTCAATATCGATGGTTCCTCTGCGTTGCTGCTCTCCTGCACTCACACACCCACTCCCACACCAACACCCACTCCCACACCAACACCCACTCCCACACCAACACCCACACCCACACCCACTCTCGCTCACCCCTCACAAAACCTATCTGCCAACGTTGTCTCGTGTGTTTTCTCTAACTTGTGGGTTAAAAACAAACCAATGAATCACACATGAAGTTATATATATACAACACCCGTCTACTAACCAATGTAGTAACACACACGAGCGTCATTCAGAACAATAACGAAAATAAATGATCTTCAAAACTGTATTAAAAACAATGGCATCGTGTCAAGACAAGCTGTGTTTCAGTGAACACCACATGTACAGTGATGGTTCAATCACACCACATGTACAGTGATGGTTCAATCACACCACATGTACAGTGATGGTTCAATCACACCACATGTACAGTGATGGTTCAATCACACTACATGTACAGTGATGGTTCAATCACACCACATATACAGTGATGATTCAATCCAACAGTGTACTATCGGCCACGCTACACCAGTCTCTACGTGACACACAAACAATAACTGCACTAATGCTACCAACATCACATTACTAATAAAGCTGACAACCCACAAAACACTGCAGGAGAAGTGACCTCGTGGAATCCCAAGGAGGGTCGACAGGGTCTAAAAATAGATACCAGCACTTTTATGACTATAAAACTGACATAAATGTTGCACAGATCAGAGGCTTTAACATCTCCGTCGTATGAATACCTTCCCATATTAATGTATCCACAAACACGTGTTTTTTTAAGCAATTAAACCTGTGACTGACCGGGTATCGAACCCGTGTTATTTTAACCCGCCTCGTGGGGAGCAAGTCAAAATCCACGACGCTCTAACCACTGATCCATCAATCCTACATACATCATGTACCCCATAGCACTTGCGCATGTATTTGTGCGGGTTACCTGTGTTTTGTTCTGGGTTACCTATGTATTGTTCCAGTCACGGTGTTGTGCCTTTTTGTTCCGTAACCCAAGTGTTGTATATATAAGCTGTGTGAATAGGACCAGGGACACCACTTTCGACATTATATAATTGAATGCTCATATACTACAGACTTGAGGCCTAATGCAGCTGTGTAAATATCTCATACACTAAGAGTGCTCTATGAAACCCTCATTGTTCACTCTAAATTTGCATCATTAACTGGCAACCCAGTTGTGTGTAAGGTCAACCGTGTTAATTATACGGGTACGTGGTACACAGTCACATATAGGAACATAAACACATATAGGAACTTGTGTATTTGTTTAATCCTATACCTGTATGCTCTTCCTCTCTTACACCAAGGGAGACATAATAGTATACAAGATACTATTATGATGGGAGGACACAGAATGAGTCGACAACTAAAACTACAGTATAAGGTCAAGTGAGTCAATGGAGTATGATTAAGAAAGTTACTCTAGTATGAGGCACTGAGAAAATGGAATGTATTATTCAGGAATGTGAAGTAAAGTTAGGGACGAATAGGGTAGCGTTTCACCTTTGTTAGGTGAAGTTAAGAGAATATGGGATAACTGTGGCTGCGTCTTCCTTTTGTTAAGCGAAGTTAAGAGCATAGGGGATGAAGAGGGTTGCGTTCCACAGGAATTAAGTATAATTAACAACATGGACGAATAAGGCTGTGTTCCATAAGCATTAAGTGAAGTTAAGAATGTATGAGCCGAATGAAGTTGCGTTCCACAGGCTTTAAGTGAAGTTCAGAATTTATGGAACGGGTTCGTGTTTCAAATTGGCCAATCACATTTTTACTGTTCTACTGAATAATTTGTCATTGTTGGGAACATGGTCTAGAAGAATTATAAGTGATGTGAACATTACAAAATCCTAAATATATACTGCTCAGCTATGTACAACTGAAGATGAAATATTACGAAAATTGGGAAGGGGCAGAGAAGACAAGCAATGGAGTACAGGCTGCAAAACTCACTCAGAAAACAGACTCTCAAGGTGAACTTAGTACTGAGCACCCTATTTATTATTCTGGTAAATGACAACAGAGCATCCTGTGAGATAATGCCTTCGTGATAGTGACTCCAGCTCTGCTGCAAAAACACACTTCATACCTGCTGAACCCTACGTGGAATGCTTGACTGCATCCTTATTGCATTACTGAAGTCCCAGCTCAAGCTGACACTACCGAAATCTCCCAGCTCAAGCTGACACTACCGAAGTCTCCCAGCTCAAGTTGACACTACCGAAGTCTCCCAGCTCAAGTTGACACTACCGAAGTCTCCCAGCTCAAGCTGACACTACCGAAGTGTCCCAACTCAAGTTGACACTACCGAAGTCTCCCAACTCAAGCTGACGCTACCGAAATCTCCCAGCTCAAGTTGACACTACCGAAGTCTCCCAGCTCAAGTTGACACTACCGAAGTCTCCCAGCTCAAGTTGACACTACCGAAGTCTCCCAGCTCAAGTTGACACTACCGAAGTGTCCCAACTCAAGCTGACACTACCGAAGTGTCCCAACTCAAGTTGACACTACCGAAGTCTCCCAACTCAAGCTGACACTACCGAAATCTCCCAGCTCAAGCTGACACTACCGAAATCTCCCAGCTCAAGCTGACACTACCGAAGTCTCCCAGATCAAGTTGACACTACCGAAGTCTCCCAACTCAAGCTGACACTACCGAAATCTCCCAGCTCAAGCTGACACTACCGAAATCTCCCAGCTCAAGTTGACACTACCGAAGTCTCCCAACTCAAGCTGACACTACCGAAATCTCCCAGCTCAAGTTGACACTACCGAAGTCTCCCAACTCAAGCTGACACACTGCTTCATATATGAAACCCATACTGTGCGATGGAATATGGCAGGGGAAACCTATCCTGTGTGATAGAGCATGACAGGGGAAACCCATCCTATACGAGTTACATGTTATTCCCACCATGTAACTCATATAGAATAAGGGAGTCATGCTTCGCAGGTAACACAGGGTGATCTACCCACTAGACATAACACTCATACAGACCAGGGAAGCTGCACACTGCGGGTGTATCCATCATTTAACATTCATATAACAGGGAAGGCGCACAGTGTAAGTGTTGCCGCCACATAACTAACAAGTCAGCCTCACACTGCTGGTGTATTAAGTGTCTTACAGGTGTAAAGCTAGGCCTGTCTCACTTCAAATATCACTTGCTCTCAGTCCCCCCTCACCTCTCCTCTCTCCCCCATCACCTCCCACCTCAAAACCTCCCCCACACCTACCTGGCTCTCATATGAATTCACTGCACAATATCACGGGGAGGACCTTGGCACTGCTGGCCACTCCATCCTGAAGGTCTGACACCACCACCTCAACGTGGCACCTGTAGCTACAAAACACTGTCGACGGTAGACTATAGATTGTATTTCATGCAGCGCTAAACCCGTGTGCGGTCATTCAAGGCGAACACTAAAGCCAGGACACTGTTGCTCCTGTGGTCACAAATAGGGAATCACAACCGATCATTGTCCAGCCACATCTAGTTTATAGTCTCCCGCCCGACGTCTAGATATCTAGTCTACCAGACGTTTCTCTCGTTCCATCTGAGTTGCTAGGCACCTAGATGCTGGCCTGTTACAGGCTGGCTGGTTACTAGCTACTGCGGAGAGGAGGGTGTGCCTCCTAGCCTGGCAGCAGCGAAGGGTCGGGCTGGCACACGTGGAGAGCCCAGCGGCACTGTGCCTCCACCTCCACCCTTCCTCCATCATCCCCCCTCTCTCCCTCCTTATCCCCCCTCCCACTCCATCTCCCCAAAATACTATTCATCTTGCTGCACACCTCATCTCCCCTCCACACACCTAGACTCCCATCCCCCCCACACTAAATCCCACACCATCGCCACACACTTCACCCTCCCTCCCAACACACACACAGCCCCCCCCCCACCTCCTCCTCCTCCCCCCTCCCAGCCGAGTAAAACAATCACAGAACTAGGACAAGGAAACTAATAGTGGTTAGAATATTAGAATGATATACTGTTTAGAATATTAGAAAGAGTATTTAGAGCATTCGAAATACTAGATAAAGCCTAAGAAATACTAATTAGCAAATTTGTTAGAAATGCTAGTTAGACAATTAAAAGGATAGTCAGAACATAGTTTAGAAACACTAGTTAAAGCTTTTGAAAGACTAGTTAAGAGCTTTAGCAAGAATTACCAATTAGAGCTTTAGCAACAAATACTATTTAGAAATTTCGAAAGATTTACTAGTTAAGAGCTTTAGACAGAAATAATAGTTAAGAGCTTTAGACAAAAATAATAGTTAAGAGCTTTAGACAGAAATAATAGTTAAGAGCTTTAGACAGAAATAATAGTTAAGAGCTTTAGACAGAAATAATAGTTAAGAGCTTTAGACAGAAATAATAGTTAAGAGCTTTAGACAGAAATAATAGTTAAGAGCTTTAGACACACCCCGTGCGGCTCTGTGATTCTTATTCAAACTAAATAACAATAACGTACATATTTTCACAACCCAGGTACAGAATCATCAACCCTAAATTCATCAACAAGTGAAAGCCTCCAATATCACATGGGTTATGGAAGGCGCTTCAAAACACAAGGGACGTTGACGAATTCCTCAAATCAGTTCCTGATCAGCCGGGCTGTGGTGCCTACATTGTACTGCGGTCAGCACCAGCAGCCTGATTGATCTAGGATTCTAGGTGGTCAAGTGGGAGGCCTGGTCTGGCTCCTGGGCCTCTCTGCAGGTGGGGCTAGGTTCATGAGGTGAACAGAACGAGTCCTAGGACGCCAAGTGCGTCTTCCACAAGCAGCACACGAGAGGTCTACCTATCTGGAGTGTGTTCTGGGGGTCAACGCCCCCTGTGGCCCGGCCCATCACCAGGGAAAAACGTTTCGATCAGTGATCCTATAAGATTTATTTAAGGCAGTAAAAACTGTGGCTGTGGGGAAGGTACTTGATGAAGGGAAGCAGCTAAGAAAACAACACTGGGAAAATATAGGAGTAATTGGCTGCAGTCTCTAAGGTCAATTATCCAGTTACACCAAGATGATTATTACTGAACCACCACACTCACTATCAAGACAATTACTAGCAATATAATGTTAACATTCACTATACACAGCACAACCACTCTGCCACACACAACACAACCACTGACCAACGCTTTACCTGCCGACCAAACACACACACAGAGAGAGAGATAGAGAGTGCGAGAGAGAGTGCGAGAGAATGTGCGAGTACTCAAGGTGCTCCGAGACTGAAAATAATAAAGCAAGGAGAGGAGCAGCCTTAGTGTGTGCTGTTAATACAACCCACGCCCACCCCTCCTTCCCGCCCACGCATACGCCCGCCCATTCTCACACTCCCGCCCACCCTTTCTCATCACCCCAGCCCCCACTAATCCTCCACCCTGCCTCTGCCTATATTCTCTCCGCCGTTACACATTCCTAGAAAACTCCCGAGAATACCCTCCTCTTCCTCCACCTCCTCCTCCTCTTCCTCCTCCTCCTCTTCCTCCACCTCCTCCTCCTCTTCCTCCACCTCCTCCTCCTCCACCTCCTCCTCGTCCTCCTCCTCCTCCTCCCACAACACTGCATAACTCGCCCTACAACTGCTAGAGGAAGATTAGTAAACAATGGTCCAGGGACGTACAGTACTACCCTGCCCTACCAGTGGGAAACACAAACTCAGGCAGGAGTGTCCTGCCTGAGACACCTATCACAATATTCCTCATATTCACTACACATTCATCTTTATTTGTCCGTGTAATTTATAAATGTTTATTCCTGTGTTGTATTTGTAACTCAACACTTGGTCTGAGACCAGGTGGCGGGGCACGAGACTTGGTCTGAGACCAGGTGGCGGGGCACGAGACTTGGTCTGAGACCAGGTGGCGGGGAACAAGACTTGGTCTGAGACCAGGTGGCGGTTCACAAGACATGGTCTGAGACCAGGTGGCGGGGCACAAGACTTGGTCTGAGACTAGGTGGCGGGGCACGAGACTTGGTCTGAGACCAGGTGGCGGTTCACAAGACATGGTCTGAGACCAGGTGGCGGGGCACAAGACTTGGTCTGAGACTAAGTGGCGGGGCACGAGACTTGGTCTGAGACCAGGTGGCGGGGCACGAGACTTGGTCTGAGACCAGGTGGCGGTTCACAAGACATGGTCTGAGACCAGGTGGCGGGGCACGAGACTTGGTCTGAGACCAGGTGGCGGTTCACAAGACATGGTCTGAGACCAGGTGGCGGGGCACAAGACTTGGTCTGAGACCAGGTGGCGGGGCACAAGACTTGGTCTGTGACCAGGTGGCGGGGCACAAGACTTGGTCTGTGACCAGGTGGCGGGGCACAGCATCCCAGGTAACTGATATTTATTTAGCCTACATGTCTACATGATGTCTGAGTACACTGTCACTTTCACTCCGTCACTTTTACTCTCACATTCACTCATTTTCACTTTCACGTTCTCAAATCATTTATATGCGTTAAAAACAGAATTTTAACAGATGAGAGAGAGAGAGAGAGAGAGAGAATTTTGTGCTCTAGACGGAGAGCTGTGACCTCGTCTCTAGTAAACAAAGATAAAGCAACATGAAGCTTCAGATGCGGTTATATGACAACAGCAACAACAGCAGCACAGCATACCCAAGATGTTGGTGGTAAACTACAGCTGAGGTGTGGCAACAGCTCTTAGCTGGTACATTGAACCATACATTGTATGAACTGAGGTGTGGCAACAGCTCTTAGCTGGTACAATGAACCATACATTGTATGAACTGAGGTGTGGCAACAGCTCTTAGCTGGTACAATGAACCATACATTGTATGAACTGAGGTGTGGCAACAGCTCTTAGCTGGTACAATGAACCATACATTGTATGAACTGAGGTGTGGCAACAGCTCTTAGCTGGTACAATGAACCATACATTGTATGAACTGAGGTGTGGCAACAGCTCTTAGCTGGTACAATGAACCATACATTGTATGAACTGAGGTGTGGCAACAGCTCTTAGCTAGTACAATGAACCATACATTGTATGAACTGAGGTGTGGCAACAGCTCTTAGCTGGTACAATGAACCATACATTGTATGAACTGAGGTGTGGCAACAGCTCTTAGCTGGTACAATGAACCATACATTGTATGAACTGAGGTGTGGCAACAGCTCTTAGCTGGTACAATGAACCATACATTGTATGAACTGAGGTGTGGCAACAGCTCTTAGCTAGTACAATGAACCATACATTGTATGAACTGAGGTGTGGCAACAGCTCTTAGCTGGTACAATGAACCATACATTGTATGAACTGAGGTGTGGCAACAGCTCTTAGCTAGTACAATGAACCATACATTGTATGAACTGAGGTGTGGCAACAGCTCTTAGCTGGTACAATGAACCATACATTGTATGAACTGAGGTGTGGCAACAGCTCTTAGCTGGTACAATGAACCATACATTGTATGAACTGAGGTGTGGCAACAGCTCTTAGCTGGTACAATGAACCATACATTGTATGAACTGAGGTGTGGCAACAGCTCTTAGCTGGTACAATGAACCATACATTGTATGAACTGAGGTGTGGCAACAGCTCTTAGCTGGTACAATGAACCATACATTGTATGAACTGAGGTGTGGCAACAGCCCTTAGCTAGTACAATGAACCATACATTGTATGAACTGAGGTGTGGCAACAGCTCTTAGCTGGTACAATGAACCATACATTGTATGAACTGAGGTGTGGCAACAGCTCTTAGCTAGTACAATGAACCATACATTGTATGAACTGAGGTGTGGCAACAGCTCTTAGCTGGTACAATGAACCATACATTGTATGAACTGAGGTGTGGCAACAGCTCTTAGCTGGTACAATGAACCATACATTGTATGAACTGAGGTGTGGCAACAGCTCTTAGCTGGTACAATGAACCATACATTGTATGAACTGAGGTGTGGCAACAGCTCTTAGCTGGTACAATGAACCATACATTGTATGAACTGAGGTGTGGCAACAGCTCTTAGCTGGTACAATGAACCATACATTGTATGAACTGAGGTGTGGCAACAGCTCTTAGCTGGTACAATGAACCATACATTGTATGAACTGAGGTGTGGCAATAGCTCTTAGCTGGTACAATGAACCATACATTGTATGAACTGAGGTGTGGCAACAGCTCTTAGCTGGTACAATGAACCATACATTGTATGAACTGAGGTGTGGCAACAGCTCTTAGCTGGTACAATGAACCATACATTGTATGAACTGAGGTGTGGCAACAGCTCTTAGCTGGTACAATGAACCATACATTGTATGAACTGAGGTGTGGCAACAGCTCTTAGCTAGTACAATGAACCATACATTGTATGAACTGAGGTGTGGCAACAGCTCTTAGCTGGTACAATGAACCATACATTGTATGAACTGAGGTGTGGCAACAGCTCTTAGCTAGTACAATGAACCATACATTGTATGAACTGAGGTGTGGCAACAGCTCTTAGCTGGTACAATGAACCATACATTGTATGAACTGAGGTGTGGCAACAGCTCTTAGCTAGTACAATGAACCATACATTGTATGAACTGAGGTGTGGCAACAGCTCTTAGCTGGTACAATGAACCATACATTGTATGAACTGAGGTGTGGCAACAGCTCTTAGCTAGTACAATGAACCATACATTGTATGAACTGAGGTGTGGCAACAGCTCTTAGCTGGTACAATGAACCATACATTGTATGAACTGAGGTGTGGCAACAGCTCTTAGCTAGTACAATGAACCATACATTGTATGAACTGAGGTGTGGCAACAGCTCTTAGCTGGTACAATGAACCATACATTGTATGAACTGAGGTGTGGCAACAGCTCTTAGCTAGTACAATGAACCATACATTGTATGAACTGAGGTGTGGCAACAGCTCTTAGCTGGTACAATGAACCATACATTGTATGAACTGAGGTGTGGCAACAGCTCTTAGCTGGTACAATGAACCATACATTGTATGAACTGAGGTGTGGCAACAGCTCTTAGCTGGTACAATGAACCATACATTGTATGAACTGAGGTGTGGCAACAGCTCTTAGCTGGTACAATGAACCATACATTGTATGAACTGAGGTGTGGCAACAGCTCTTAGCTGGTACAATGAACCATACATTGTATGAACTGAGGTGTGGCAACAGCTCTTAGCTGGTACAATGAACCATACATTGTATGAACTGAGGTGTGGCAACAGCTCTTAGCTAGTACAATGAACCATACATTGTATGAACTGAGGTGTGGCAACAGCTCTTAGCTAGTACAATGAACCATACATTGTATGAACTGAGGTGTGGCAACAGCTCTTAGCTAGTACAATAAACCATACATTGTATGAACTGAGGTGTGGCAACAGCTCTTAGCTAGTACAATAAACCATACATTGTATGAACTGAGGTGTGGCAACAGCTCTTAGCTAGTACAATGAACCATACATTGTATGAACTGAGGTGTGGCAACAGCTCTTAGCTGGTACAATGAACCATACATTGTATGAACTGAGGTGTGGCAACAGCTCTTAGCTGGTACAATGAACCATACATTGTATGAGCTGAGGTGTGGCAACAGCTCTTAGCTGGTACAATGAACCATACATTGTATGAACTGAGGTGTGGCAACAGCTCTTAGCTAGTACAATGAACCATACATTGTATGAACTGAGGTGTGGCAACAGCTCTTAGCTGGTACAATGAACCATACATTGTATGAGCTGAGGTGTGGCAACAGCTCTTAGCTAGTACAATGAACCATACATTGTATGAACTGAGGTGTGGCAACAGCTCTTAGCTAGTACAATGAACCATACATTGTATGAACTGAGGTGTGGCAACAGCTCTTAGCTAGTACAATGAACCATACATTGTATGAACTGAGGTGTGGCAACAGCTCTTAGCTGGTACAATGAACCATACATTGTATGAACTGAGGTGTGGCAACAGCTCTTAGCTAGTACAATGAACCATACATTGTATGAACTGAGGTGTGGCAACAGCTCTTAGCTGGTACAATGAACCATACATAAGAACATAAGAACATAAGAAAGGAGGAACACTGCAGCAGGCCTGTTGGCCCATACTAGGCAGGTCCTTCACAATCCGTCCCACTAACAGAATATTTGCTCAACCCAATTTTCAATGCTACCCAAGAAATAAGCTTTGACAATTCTACCCACTCATGCGCGAGTCCCACTCAAATCCAACCCCTCTCACTCATGAATTTATCCAACCTAAATTTGAAACTACCCAAGGTCCTAGCTTCAATAACCCTACTAGGCAGACTGTTCCACTCATCAACTACCCTATTTCCAAACCAATACTTTCCTATATCCTTTCTAAATCTAAACTTATCTAACTTGAATCCATTATTGCGGGTTCTCTCTTGGAGAGATATCCTCAAGACCTTATTTATATCCCCTTTGTTAATACCCATTTTCCACTTGTATACCTCGATCATGTCTCCCCTCATTCTACGTCTTACAAGTGAATGTAATTTTAGGGTCTTCAATCTTTCTTCGTAAGGAAGATTTCTAATGCTATGTATTAATTTAGTCATTCTACGCTGAATGTTTTCTAACGAATTTATGTCCATTCTGTAATATGGAGACCAGAACTGAGCTGCGTAATCTAGGTGAGGCCTTACTAATGATGTATAAAGCTGTAATATAACCTCTGGACTTCTGTTGCTAACACTTCTTGATATAAATCCCAGTAATCTATTTGCCTTATTACGTACGCTTAGGCATTGCTGTCTTGGTTTAAGGTTGCTGCTTACCATCACCCCCAAGTCCTTCTCGCAATCTGTATGGCTAAGTTCTACGTTATTTAACTTATAAGTGCTTGGGTTATGGACACTCCCGAGCTTCAGAACCTTGCATTTATCTACATTGAACTGCATCTGCCACTTTTCTGACCACGAATTAAGTTTGTCTAAATCTTCCTGAAGTTCTATGACATCTATGTTTGAATCAATTATCCTACCTATCTTCGTGTCGTCGGCGAATTTGCTCATATCACTAGTAATTCCCTCATCAAGGTCATTGATATATATTATAAATAACAATGGGCCTAAGACTGATCCCTGTGGAACATAGACTGATCCCTGTGGAACAAGACTGATCCCTGTGGAACAAGACTGATCCCTGTGGAACAAGACTGATCCCTGTGGAACAAGACTGATCCCTGTGGAACAGACTGATCCCTGTGGAACAAGACTGAGGTGTGGCAACAGCTCTTAGCTGGTACAATGAACCATACATTGTATGAACTGAGGTGTGGCAACAGCTCTTAGCTGGTACAATGAACCATACATTGTATGAACTGAGGTGTGGCAACAGCTCTTAGCTAGTACAATGAACCATACATTGTATGAACTGAGGTGTGGCAACAGCTCTTAGCTAGTACAATGAACCATACATTGTATGAACTGAGGTGTGGCAACAGCTCTTAGCTAGTACAATGAACCATACATTGTATGAACTGAGGTGTGGCAACAGCTCTTAGCTGGTACAATGAACCATACATTGTATGAACTGAGGTGTGGCAACAGCTCTTAGCTGGTACAATGAACCATACATTGTATGAACTGAGGTGTGGCAACAGCTCTTAGCTAGTACAATGAACCATACATTGTATGAACTGAGGTGTGGCAACAGCTCTTAGCTAGTACAATGAACCATACATTGTATGAACTGAGGTGTGGCAACAGCTCTTAGCTAGTACAATGAACCATACATTGTATGAACTGAGGTATGGCAACAGCTCTTAGCTGGTACAATGAACCATACATTGTATGAACTGAGGTGTGGCAACAGCTCTTAGCTAGTACAATGAACAGTTTAAGACAAAAAAAAATGTAGAAAACTAGGCAGTTGTAGATTCACCTCAGACCTGTAGGAATAACTCAGCGAGAAAAGCCATGGCAGGAATCTTCCTCAGCGGCCCATAACCAACAAGAATAGCTTTAACGAGGCAGAGAACGGGACGTAAGAGCCACTTGTAGCAGGAGAACACTGCTGCTACTTTGTTGGTAATATGCAGGAGAGAGAGAGAGAGAGAGAGAGAGAGAGAGAGAGAGAGAGAGAGAGAGAGAGAGAGAGAGAGAGGGCATCCTTATTGGGGTAGAAATGAAAGTTTACAATACGAAACTGGTTTAAAAAGACACGTGAGCAATCACTAGAATATATAAGAAAACGTTTCGGTCCTGGGACCAATTTGTCGATATCTTATACCAAGATTTACACCATACGCTATAACTGGAGAAGTCAGTCTAAGCCGAACGAAAATGTTACACACACACATGCATACAAACACAGTAGATGCACACGCATATATACGAACACACATACACACATGCATGCATACAGACACGTGTTTACACAAAGGAAATAAAACCACGCTGTAGGAAGTCATTAAAAGGACACGTAAACATCGAAGACCTCGGCAGTTAACAGTTAAAAGCAGAATGTTACGACACCAGTAACACACATTATGAAGGAGTACAACACACACAACACACATACACGAGTACAACACACACAACACACATACACGAGTACAACACACACAACACACATACACGAGTACAACACACACAACACACATACACGAGTACAACACACACAACACACATACACGAGTACAACACACACAACACACATACACGAGTACAACACACACAACACACATACACGAGTACAACACATATACAGGAGTACAACACATATACAGGAGTACAACACATATACAGGAGTACAACACATATACAGGAGTACAACACATATACAGGAGTACAACACACATACAGGAGTACAACACATATACAGGAGTACAACACATATACAGGAGTACAACACATATACAGGAGTACAACACATATACAGGAGTACAACACACATACAGGAGTACAACACATATACAGGAGTACAACACACACAAGACACATACAGGAGTACAACACACACAAGACACATACAGGAGTACAACACACACAAGACACATACAGGAGTACAACACACACAAGACACATACAGGAGTACAAGACACATACAGGAGTACAACACACACAAGACACATACAGGAGTACAAGACACATACAGGAGTACAACACACACAAGACACATACAGGAGTACAACACACACAAGACACATACAGGAGTACAACACACACAAGACACATACAGGAGTACAAGACACATACAGGAGTACAACACACACAAGACACATACAGGAGTACAAGACACATACAGGAGTATCACACACACAGGACACATACAGGAGTACAACACACACACAACACATTAACAAGGTAATGTGTAGAGCTTAACAAACTGTGACTATTTCTAGTAGCTTGTATTATACCTGTGACTTACCTGTTACGGAAGCTTGGCTTCCTTGTGACTGTTCAACCAGGCTCTTGCTGCTAGATTGAAGACGGAAACAGTGCGGGCCGCCTGCAGCAACAGCCTGGTTGACCAGGCAAGCACCAGACAAGCCTGGTCCAGGGCCAGGCTACGGGAGTGAGAAAACTCTCGAAACCCTTTAAAGGTATGGTAAAAAAGATAAAGAACAAGCTTATACTGCGACAATGTTTTAGTCTACGTACAACTTTACCAAGTCTGGTACTTTCCAAGGACTTGAAAAAGTTATATGTGGCGAAACGTTCTCCCGACGAAAGCCAGTTATGTAGCTTGTATCTTTGACGTCATACTTATCGGCCACAAGCCATTTCACCTAAAAAGAATCTGTCGTACAAGACACAAGTGAAATGTGGAAGAGAGTCAGTGGCAGTGACTGAACGCACAGCGAGGGAACTTAGGTCAGGCTTTCTTACTGTTACTTTATCATAAGTTACTGCAAGATAAGATGGCTGAAGAAAACATTCACATCAACAATCAATCAATTTCAATGCATGAAACCTGGCGGGTTTTTTTCCTCCTGATTGTCTATCCTTGTCCCATACACCTAGATAGTACACGATAGTCCTTTTTCAAGGTACAACTACGAGTAGGTAGTTCTCAGCAGAGGTGTTGGTGTGTGTTGGTATGTGTTGGTGGTGGTGTGTGCTGGTGGTGGTGTGTTGGTGGTATGTGTTGGTGGTGGTGTGTGCTGGTGGTGGTGTGTGCTGGTGGTGGTGTGTTGGTGGTATGTGTTGGTGGTGGTGTGTGCTGGTGGTGGTGTGTGCTGGTGTGTGTTGGTGGTGGTGTGTGCTGGTGGTGGTGTGTGCTGGTGGTGGTGTGTGCTGGTGGTGGTGTGTGCTGTTGGTGGTGTGTGCTGGTGGTGGTGTGTGCTGGTGGTGGTGTGTGCTGGTGGTGGTGTGTGCTGGTGGTGGTGTGTGCTGGTTGGTGCTTGTGCGTGCGTTGTGACTGACCCACCATATATCTACAAGACATCGTAGATGTTCCATAACACATGTGTAAGACAGCATGTGTGGTGTTCCATAACACATGTGTAAGACAGCATGTGTGGTGTTCCATAACACATGTGTAAGACAGCATGTGTGGTGTTCCATCATGTAACCATAAGAGCGAGGTGAAGCGAGATGTGCGACAGTCAAACATCCCAGCGACACATTCCTATGGCACATCCCAGTGACAGATGCCAGTGGCACACTCGGGTGCCACTAAGTCTACACAGGCACCTCCTAAGCCACCCCTGCAGATCCCAAGATTCATCTTCCAAGATGTACCTCATCACTATCAGGGTCGCCCTTACTGCTTACTGTGAGCCCTGAGGGAGAAGAGAGAAAGAGAGGGAGAGAAAACCTGCAGGGGAGCAAATATGAGAACTGCCAATGAGTCGTTGTAGTTTCATTAAGATCACTATCTTTGCCCCTCTCCCCCCCCTCCTCCCCCCTCCCTGTAACGAATTCCTGCCCCTCATTACTGTCACTTGTCGAAGTCGTAACCATGGGTGAGTGCCATCGAAGTCACCGTTGACCTGTGGGTCTTGACGGCACCATCCCTCATCCTATTGCGTGGATGAGGGATGCCAGGTTAACTGCCTGTTCAGCCAGGCTGTTGCTGCCAGCGGCAGAAAATTACCAGATTAGGTTAAGTAGATTGGATTCTCTCAATCGCAAGTTAAGCAAGACTAAGTTTATGTTGTCACAGTCTTGTTGCAACGTGGCAACTTGATGTACCAGATGGGGAGGGGGGGATGAGATGGGAAGGAGGAAGAGGAGGGGGATTAATGTTTACCACATCCGAAATTTTTATTCGATAAATATTGAAAAATTGGCAAATAAAGTAATAATAATAATAATAATAATAATAATAATAATAATAATAATAACTCAGAATATCTTGACTAGAGATTTGCAGAGTGAAAAACTAATGACAAGAGGAAGAGAGAGGGTAGACAGGGATAGACCCACGAGGACCAGGATCAAGAGGACACAGGTGGTGAGTTATAAACAGATGAACCATACAGATGTTAGGTGAGGACGTCCTTACTCTAGGATACGGAATTTACATCCTGTTGATGCAAATTCCATACAGGAGTAGGTATGATGAAGTCTAAGAGGCACAAGAATCGTGGCCAAGAGAAGAAGAATGTATACATGTTCTGAGAAAATGAACCCAAGTTTTCAAAGAACGGACCCAGGTTTTCAAAGTATGTACTGTTCCAGCGCATAACAATCCCAGGACGCCACCCATGATAGGTAAATAAACGCCAGGTACT